>JAVSCE010001481.1:0-191424 GCA_032199065.1 Smutsia gigantea | reverse complement strand
GGTTGGAATCTGAATGACTCACCTGGAATCACATGTACTAGGGATGTGTTCTAATCATGTACCAGGGACACCCAAAGGTTCTTGCCCAAAGGACCAAAGTGTACCTGAAACTGACAATCTACTTCAGCCCTAGCAATCCCTAAAACCTTCTCTCCTGACCTGTCAAGGCTGCCTCCCGGTCACCTCTTACCCAATACCTCCCCCCCCCAGCTCTCTGCAGGCCCCCTGTGTGCACAGCCTCAGCGGGCAGTGGAAGGAGCTGCATCCTGCCAGTGTGTGTCCCACAGGATGGAACCACCTCCAGACGGCTGGGGCTACAGAGCTGAGGATGTCACCATCTCAGTGCCAGAAATGAGAGCATCGAGGGGACAGGGAAGGATGCAGCCGTAAGGAGGCAGGTGGAGGGAAGAAGGGTCTCCTGGGGATGCAGGCCACTGTTGATTGATGCATTCACTCATTATTGAGTGATTATAAGGTGCCAGATTCAGACTGAGCTATTTACAAAAAAATTCTTTGGATCCTCGTACACCCCCGAGGAAGGTGCTATTTATCCTCATGTACAGTTTTGGTGCCTGAGGCATCTTTGTGCAGGCCAGTGGAATCCCTTTCTACAGGTCTCTAGGAAGAGATGGATTCTCATTTGTCTGTAGGGGTAGGCCCCTGTTGGCTTTGGGACGCTTATTTCAGTTGTATAAATATGTGTGTGTAGAAAGAGATCTCTCTCTGAAGGTACTGGGTTATAATGTAGACTACGCTTCTTACTTTGTCAGCCCCACTTGTCCAAAGTTTGTAATCTTTGGTGAAGTTAAAGGCAATTATGGAAGGTTGTAACTCCTGCTGATAAGAAAGGACAAAATGGCTAGTGCTGGAATGTGATAAAAAGCTCAGCTGTCTATGCTCCAAGATCTTATGCAGATCTTTTGAGGGTCTTCACCCTCTCTTTCTGCTCCTAGTCACACTTTCCCTGGGCCTCTTGTGTACCTGCTGTTGTTCCCAAAGTTCTGGACCCTTTGCTTGGCAGAAACACCCATGGGGGTTAGTGATGCTTGGCCAAATTTTCCTCTGATCTCTGCTTCACATTCAGTAGTCATAGATATTAATTGGCCATAGCCTTCCTATATAGGAAGCACACCCAGGAAATAGAAGCTAAACCCCTTGCTGTCCAGAAGATACAATTTACTGCATGCTCTATAAAGTTGTTCCTAAATTGCTTACAAAACCCATTTGGACCGTAACTCTTCATTATCTTTTTTACAACATGCTTGTGGAAGCTATCTTTCATTTTCTTTTTCAAATCAGCATAAGGCATTTACTTTTGACTACCCATCAGTTTTCCATCTTAAAGATAGTTTATTTTTCTTCTAATTAAAGTATGTAGATAAAACCAGATTATAAATTCTAATTTAGTTGAGAAAATTTAATTTGTCCTTTTTTATTCATGTTTAAGATTTTCGAATATTTGACACATATCTATAGTCCATGTTTATAATATTTTCATATTTAAATAATAAAGGGAATATTTACTACATGGTAACTTTTTAAATACAGCAATTTAAAGCTATCTTCCTGTGTTCTGAGTTCTGTATCTGAGTTTCATGTGCTAATAGTGTGTGGTTTTTAAAAAATATTTATCAATACTTGGGTTTTTTCTTCATTTGCCTATTAGCAGAAAATGAGTTTGTATTATGAGTTTAAAAGCAAGAACTTTTTTGATGAGTGGGACTATAAAATGGTTCACCCACTTTGGAAAATAGTTTGACAGTGCCTTAAATACCTAAGTGGAATTACCTAGCAATTCTACTCCTGGGTATATAACCAGAAGAAATTAATGACATGTATGTCCACTCAAAGACATGTACACAAATGTTCACAGCAGCATTATTCATAAGAACTAAAAGATTAGAACAATCCAAATATCTACCAACTGATGAATTGATATTATTTGTATATATCTCCTTACAGTGGAATATTATTCAGCCATTAAAAAGTAATAAAGTACTGCTACATCATGATACATCATGGCTGAATCTTGAAAACATGCCAAGTGAAAGAAGCCAGTCCCAAAGGACTACATAATGTATGATCTCATGTATATGACATGTCCAGGGTAGGCATATTTACAGAGACAGAAAATAGTTTAATGGTGGCCTAGAAATGGAAGACTGAGGGGTGGGCCTTTAGGGGGTGATGGCATGCAGTTCAGAGTTTTTCTTTTTGGAGTGATGAAAATGTTAAAAATTGATTGTGAAAATGGATGTGCAATTCTTTTTAGTTAATATACTTGAGGCCATTGAATACTTACTTTAAATGTATGTAAATTATATTTTAATTTCTAAGAAAAAGAACTTTGTGTAAGAATGGCAACATAAGGGAGTCAAGAGACTCAATTTCTTACTATTCTATTTTGTGAACTTGAGCAAGTCATACATCTTCTTTGGTCCTCAGTCCCATTGTCTTGTTGATCTTTTTAGAGCCTTCCCAATTCTGAAATCTGTGATTTAAAATTTTGGGGGTAATGGTGTGGTTATAGCTGCCAACAAATTTGCATTTAGATACCCTGATTGCTCTTAATCAATAATTTCCCATATTGCAGGCATGCTGATTTAGTAGGACTAATCCTGCTGCCCTTCTTTCCCTTATTGTGGCTTCTGAAGGAAAGTCCACTATTTGTTTATACTGAAGGCAGCATTTTCCCAGAGTTACTCTGCAGTACGGTTTACCTCATTTCTTAGCCCACACAATGCATGTGGTGCCACTGAGTCTACTGGGAAATAGTTTTAGTTGCTCCTTTATAAAATACACTCAGAGTAGCCCTTGTCCATGCAGTGTCAGTCAGGGTATCTCAGCAAATAACCACAGACTTTATTTATAGTAGTGTATGTTTTGGATTTGTAACATTTTATCTGTTATAGACATAGTATATTATTTGCTTGATTACTTTATAATTGTGATAGTTTCATGCCACCCACTGTGGGTTGTTCTACAGTGGTTATTCTAACCACAAATTAAGGAGTTATTTTTCTGTGGTTCAGTTATGTACAAGGATTATATTGCAAGAGTTGCTGGAGCCCATTCTATAAACAGTCTTTGTCTAAGAGACAGACTAGATTGTTGGTACTCAAAACATTAGGGCAGAATTTAGAGGAACAAACATAATTGGTCAATCATAAAGTTGTTGAGCTTTGTGTTATAAAATGTCAGATGAGGAATTCACCAAGCACTCGTTCTGTGTATTGGTATATAGCAGCAGCGTTTTCAATAGGACAGGAATTTTCCTACCCCGAGAGCAGTGATTGTTTACAATTTTTGAGGTAATGGGTCCAATTGAAGCACATTGTCAAGGAAAATTTTTGCATGTATTATATGCACACATTTTGCATGTGACATTTGGGGGTTTACAGTTTCCCCCAACACACCCATTAACCTTTAGGGACCCATGAACCTAGCTTAAAAACCCACGATCTGAAGGTCTGGGAGCAAGATAGATTTATCTTTTGGAGTGATGATAATTTGGAGGTACAGCCATATGTTCCTGATGGCAGTGTATAAGATATGCAAAGTGTTGCTAAACTTGTTGGAATATAGAGGCTGTTCCCATGATAAGCACAGTAGGAATGTATGACCTGTGCCTGGCTCTTGTTTACTGATCTATCCAAGTATAACAATAGATGGTCAGTAAATATTTATTGAATAAATGAATGGGTTCTACAGAAGAGCTTTTGTTACCAGCTTTCATTGAATTTTGTTTCTATCCTTTTTTAGTGGGTGATATTTCAGAAGCAAAATAAGAAAAATAGATAGGAATGCATCTAGTAATGATGTAGCATTGCAGAAGGTCCTCATTTTATATCTAAGCACAAGTTCAGCTTTCTTGTTTACTTCTTACCTTGCATAACCATAATTTGTTTTCCTTTGGTTGAGATGAACAAGTTTTTTTTTAATCACTGTGTCCTTTCTGTTTCAGATACTATTAGTAATTAGAAAAAAGGCAGGATTCATAAAGTGTTTTGTACTGTTTCTAGTTATTTTGATGGCCAACAGGATTTCTTGAAATATTTTTGCTAAATGTTTGGTATTATAAGTAATGGAATTTTGTTCTCTGAGATTTCATTCTAGATTTTTCAGTTCTTTTTCTATACACTGGAAAAATAATGGCCCAATGCTAGCCTCAATATTTCTTTTCTTCTTTGAAATTCAAATAGAAAACCAAGATTTTCAAGTTGTTTCTGCTTCCCTACCAAATGACTTCAAAAGACAATCCTTCCCATATAAATGACTTTTCTTGAATAGGTTTAGTACATCATCTTCTCACCTTTTGAGAAGTAAATGAGGTGACGTTATATTGAGGTGTATATATAAATTATTTTTTGTTTTGTACTACAGCTAAGAAAGAAATCTTAAATTGATTGGCTTAATATGAAAGGCTGGCTTTTAGACAAAGAGATAGGAATCACTTCTGAACAGGAAGTTAATATGTAGCGCTACAATCCAGGCAAAATGCATTCAGTCATTAACCCTCACAATTATATTGGACACATAGTTACCATTCCTGTTTTACTGTAAAGACAACTGAGGGCACAGAGAAAGATAGACTAACTTGTCAGAGGCCATGTGTTACTCACTTACTCATTAGTAATTTGCAGAACCTGCATTCAGACATCTGCAGTCTGGTTGCAGAGCCTGTACTTCTAACCACCATGCAGACCTCTTCTTAACCTCTATAATCAAGAATGAATAAATGCCAGAGACAGTCAAAGAACGCTTCTCAGAGGAGGGTGACATTTGAACTGATTCTTAAAGAATGAGAAATTCTAAAATGAGAAGAGGAAACAAGGCGTATATATGTATGGATACCCAGCAGTGTGAAAGGGTTGTCTGTTGTGACAAAGGGTGGAAAGGGAAAGTTTCAGGGGGTGAGGCTAAAAGAGATAGGTTGGAATCAGAGTGTGAATTGACTTAACAAGTAGTTCTGTAACACAAATCCAGAGGTTGATGTGGACTGGTTACCTTAGAACCAAGTGGGAAGTTCATTGAGAAGGTGAATTTCTAAGCCTCACTCTAGGAGATTCTGATTCAGAAAGTTTAGAATGAAGGCTAGGAATCCAGGTGGTTCCGCCATATAGGCACACCTGGGACTTCTGCTGTAGGCTGTGAGGAACTAGTAAAGACTTACAAGCAGAAGTGTGACAAGGTCAGGATTTTTGCTTTAAAATGGAAATTATTGAAGCTAGTATATAGTGTATATTGGAGATTTGGAAAAAGGAGGATCAATTAGTAGGCTACTCTAAAAATTCAGAAAAGAAACAATAAGATTTTGAGTTAGGACTGTGGCATTGTTGCAATAATTGAGGGGACTGATTAAAAAGATATTTCAGAATAAGAATTGATGGGTAAGTAAGCAGGAAGGGGATAGAAAAGAGGTGAAGGATTATGTTAGTATTTTTAAGCTGAGCAAATGGGTGGGTAATCATTCTTTACCTGAGAGATGAGCAAAATAATTTTGCCATACTGACTTTTATTTAAATCTTTGCAATCAAGACAACATAAATAGTACGTATGTATCAAACTATATGAATTGAGGCCAGACAGAATGTTTAGTATATGAGACAAAAACTCAGGCTAGTTAGTAAAGTCTCCAAGGAATAGAGGCTTAGCAGTTCTGTCAGAAGATCTCTCTGTCCCAGCCAAATAGAGAAAGTGGAGAGGAGGAACTGGCAGCTTCTGTTCAAAGGTGGCCTGTCAGCTTCTTGGGGCAGTGCTGGCCACACATCTCTCTGCTCACTTTTCTGCTACTTGAGGAAAATCCCTCCTCTTCCTCTTTGCCTGAGGCCAAATGGCATCCTTTCTGCCTACCCAAGGCCCCAGGCAGTGCCCTCATCCTTGAACATCCAGCTTGACACCTGCCTACCAGTTGCTGGGTGGTATAAGATTTTATCAGAAAGCATGGTGCTCCTGCAGAGCACTAGCTCTTGCTTGTGCTGAGGGCCTTTTGCAGTTCCCAGCACACAAAAGCACTTTTGGCTATCCTGACCACCCACGCAGTGGTCTGTGGGCAACCATGCTGAAATCATGTGGCCTTTTGCACCTGATTAGACCAGGGTAGTTACCTGAACCAAGCTGGAACCCACCCAGGTTCCACTGCTGAAACTTAAAATTGCCAGCAAGAGAAAGATAACTAGTCTCTTCAAATGTGGGGCTTCAACATGTGAATTCAAGGGCTCTGAGCAGCTGTATTATATTCTATGCAGACTGGAAAACAAAAAACTGGTTGAGAGAAAGAAGAATTGTGCAGACTTGTGGAGAAAAGAGGGATGAAAATTGAGAGAGGGGGAGGGGAGGAGAGGAAGGGAGAGAGACTCACTGCCTGAGTCTCTATTGGCTTCTCAGTGTCTAGGACCAGTCCTAGAAACTGAATCTTCCCTAGGCACCCATGTATCCTTACAATGAATTCATTTTCTCTCTCTTCTTAAGCAAGTTCAATTAATTTCCGTTCTGGGAAGTCAAGAGTCGGTATCCACACATCAATACTTCCTGTGCTCTTTTTCCTTCTTGGCTGTTGTCAAAAGATATCTTGGCAGGATGTGCTATCAGCCACATTGGGCCTACCTTTTTGAAAAGTATTTAACCTTTAGAGAACATACTTGGATTCAGTGATTTGAAATAGAGGTCAGGCCTTAATATTTTCATTCCAGGTTAGGCATTTGGATTGAACATTACCAGAATTAGTACTTTAGAGTGGGAAATGCAGTAGTATGCATTCCAACATAAATTTTTAAATCCGAGTACATATCAGGTATATCTCAGAACACTTATTTCAGGGTTCCAATTTTTACCATTCTCTTCCTTCCTCTTTTCAAAAGATTCCTGCCAAGTTTTGGATCTAGTTTACAAATATAGAAAAAATGAAGCTTATTCAATGTCTTACTCGATTCAAACTGCTGTAACAAAAATACCCTAGGTGGGTGGCTTACACCATAAGTATTTTTCACAGTTCTGGAGGCTGAGAAGTCCCATGATCTGGGTATTAGCAGAGACAGTATCTGGTGAGGATATGCTTCCTGGTTCATGGACAGCTGCCTTCTGCTGCATTCTCGCTGGGTGGAAGAGGCAAGGTTGCTCTTTGTGGTTTCTTTCTTTTTTTAAAATTTTTATTAAGGTATTATTGATATACACTCTTATGAAGGTTTCACATGAAAAAACAATGTGGTTACTACATTTACCCATATTATCAAGTCCCCACTCATACCCTAATTCAGTCACTGTCCTTCAGTGTAGTAAGATGACACAGATTCACTGTTTGCCTTCTCTGTGCTGCACTGTTTTCCCCGTGATTCCCCATACCATGTGTACTAAACATAATACCCCACAGTCCCCTTCTCCCACCCTCCCCACCCACCCTCCCACACCCCTCCCCTTTGGTAACCACTAGTTCCTTCTTGGAGTCCCTGAGTCTGCTACTATTTTGTTCCTTCAGTTTTGCTTCATTGTTATACTCCACAAATGAGGAAATCATTTGGCACTTGCCTTTCTCCGCCTGGCTTATTTCACTGAGCATAATATCCTCCAGCTCCATCCATGTTGTTGCAAATGGCAGGATTTGTTTCCTTCTTATGGCTGAATAGTATTCCATTGTGTATATGTACCACCTCTTCTTTATCCATTCATCTACTGATGGACACTTAGGTTGCTTCCATATCTTGGCTATTGTAAAAAGTGCTGCAATAAACATAGGGGTGCATATGTCTTTTTGAATCTGAGAAGTTGTATTCTTTGGGTAAATTCCAAGGAGTGGGATTCCCGGGTCAAATGGTATTTGTATTTTTAGTTTTTTGAGGAACCTCCATATTGCTTTCTACAGTGGTTGAACTAGCTTACATTCTTCCCACCAGCAGTATAGGTGGAGTACCCTTTCTCTGCATCCTCGCCAGCATTTGTTCTTAGTCTTTTGGATGGTGGCCATCCTTACTGGTGTGAGGTTATATCTCATTGTGGTTGTAATTTGCATTTCCCTGATGATTAGTGATGTGGAGCATCTTTTCATGTGTCTGTTGGCCATCTGAATTTCTTCTTTGGAGAACTGTCTCTTCATATCCTCTGCCCATTTTTTAATTGGGTTATTTGCTTTTTGGGTGTAGAGATGTGTAAGTTTTTTATATATTTTGGATGTTAACCCCTTATTGGATATGTCATTTACAAATATGTTCTCCCATACTGTTGGATTCTTTGGGGTTTCTTTATGAGGTCACTATTCCCATTCAGGAGGGCTCCACCCTTGTGACCTATTAACCTCCCAAAGGCCTCACATCCTAATGCCATCACCTTGGGTGGTAGGATTTAACATATAAATTTGGAGGGTGGGCCACAAACATGCAGTCTGTAGCATTCAGGAATCAAGATTGCTTTTAAATGCATCTGTGTAATTGCTCAGCAGTTTTTAAAAAATAATATGTATGTTGGAGCCAAACAATCATAAATATACCTTCAAGATGGAAAATTTTAAGATGTCAAGGTAACACAAACAAATGATACTTTGTTATAGACCAGTTAAGGAAGATTCCTAATAAATGCAAAGTGAGATAGACAGAATTTATTATAATGAAAAATAATGGTCAAATTTCTATACATAGCATACATGATTAGACTGTGTTTAATCAGGTATTCATTTTATGAATGATAAGAGAGCTAAAACCAGAAAAACTGCAAGCTTTTAAATAGTTCACAAGAATTTAGAGTGCTTTATTGATGTATATAATGCTGTTACATAGTGTATTTGAGGAAGTTTGCCATTTATATATTTTCATGCCATTACTTCTTCTTTGATTCATGAATTACATAGAAGTGTATTTTAGATTTCCAAATAGGGGAGCATTTTATTAATTTCTAGCATAATTATGATCAGAGGAAGTGACATTAATTTTTGAAATTTGTTAAACCTTCCTTTTTAGTCCAGTAATTAGTAACATTTTTGTAAATTTTTGTGAATGTTCCATATATGATCAGTTTTGATGGTGGACTTGCCTTTTCTGCTAGTAATCTATATACTGTATGTAATAAGTCTGCTTTCCCACTTTACTACAAGTTTAGAATTTTCATATCTTCTAGGTAATTTTCTCCTTTTTTCCACTATGTAGTGACCCTTGGTATCAGAAAAATGCTAAAAGAAGCTCAAGTTTTGCAAAACCCACCTTCAGTGTTCTGTTTATTCCTCGAGTTCCATTTCATCTTTTGTTTTCTGCCTTTCTATTATCAATTCTAAATTGCGAACTCAATGATACAATTAAGGTAAATGTTTTTGGTATTTTAACCACTATGTTTATTTCTTTTTAGCAAAAGCTTTGGCCAGTTCACTTGTTCTATCTAACATACTGTTGGATATGGAAGAGTGTTGCTTTAATTATAATCAAGCTAATTCATGAATATTTGTATATATTTACAAGTTTACCTTTTGAAGAACAAATTAAATCAGAGGCATATGGAACGAACTTTTAAATAACTGCAGAATTTTACTTCAACTCCTGACATGGTTCTTGCTTGGTATTGCTGCTCCATTCACCATTACCATGAGAGATTTAACATGGGGAGGCTTTCCGAAAGTTATTGGAATGGAGACTTTTTTTTTCTTTCAAGTAATCTCTTATGTCCTTAAAACATCAATATAGCCTCAAGGCAGCTATTTTTCATTAATTAACTTCTTTGCATTCTGAGAATCATTATAGATATAATTAACATGTAAGATTAAATTCATAAGCATGAAACTAATTATGGTTGTATGGTAATGAGTACTTGTGAAAGCAATTAAACAAAGCATTTTACTTTTTGACTCCTGCTAGACTAGATGTGGTCAACAATTGCCTGTTCTTCAAAAAAGGATAAAAAGTTATACCTTAAGCATATTTTTTTCCCTTTTTTTAAATTAAGGTATTATTGATATACACTCTTAAAAAGGTTTCACATAAAAAAACAATGTGGTTACTACATTGACCCATGTTATTGTGTCCTCCCCATACTCCATTGCAGTCACTGCCCAACAGTATAAGATGCCACAGAGTCGCTATTTGCCTTCTCTGTGCTACACTGTCTTCCCCATGATTCTCCCCCACACAATGTGTGCCAGTCATAATACCCCTCAATCCCCTTCTCCCTTCCTCTCCACCAGCCCTCCCTTGCCCCTCCCCCTTGGTAACCCCTAGTCCCTTCTTGGAATCTGTGAGTCTTACTGTTTTATTCCTTCAGTTTTGCTTTGTTGTTATACTCCATAAATGAGGGAAATCATTTGGTACTTGTCTTTCTCTGCCTGGCTTATTTCACTGAGCATAATATCCTTCAGCTCCATCCATGTTGTTACAAATTGTAGGATTTGTTTCTTTCTTATGGCTGGATAGTATTCCATTGTATATATGTACCACCTCTTCTTTATCCATTCATCTACTGATGGATGCTTAGGTTGCTTCTATATCTTGGCTATTGTAAAAAGTGCTGCAATAAACATAGGGGTGCATATGTCTTTTTGAATCTGAGAAGTTGTATTCTTTGGGTAAATTCCAAGGAGTGGGATTCCTGGGTCAAATGGTATTTGTATTTTTAGTTTTTTGAGGAACCTCCATATTGCTTTCCACAATGATTGAACTAGCTTTCATTCCCACCAAAAGTGTAGGAGGATTCCCCTTTCTCCACATCATCACCAGCATTTGTTGTTCTTAGTCTTTTCAATACTAGCCATCCTAACTGGTGTGAGGTGGTATCTCACTGTGGTTTTTATTTGCATTTCCCTGATAATTAGTTGTGTGGAACATCTTTTCAAGTGCCTGTGGCCATCTGAATTTCTTCTTTGGAGAATTGTCTATTCATATCCTCCACCCATATTTTAATTGGGTTATTTGCTTTTTGGGTGTTGAGGCATGTGAGTTCTTTAGTTTGGATATTAACCCCTTGTCAAATATGTCATTTACAAATATATTCTCCCATACTGTAGGATGCCTTTTTGTTCTGTTTAGGTGTCCTTTGCAGTACAGAAGCTTTTTAGTTTGATGTAGTCCCATGTGTTCGTTTTTGCTTTTGTTTCTCTTGCTTGAGAAGATGCATTCAGAAAAAAGTTGCTCATGTTTATATTCAGGAGATTTTTGCCTATGTTGTCTTCTAAGAGTTTTATGGTTTCATGACTTACATTCAGGTCTTTGATCCATATCGAGTTTGCGTTTGTGTATGGGGATAAACAATAATCCAGTTTCATTCTCTTGCATGTAGCTGTCCAGCTTTGCCAACACCACTTGTTGAAGAGGCTGTCATTGCTCCATTGTATGTCCATGGCTCCTTTATTGTATATATATGCTTGGGTTTATATCTGGGCTCTCTAGTCTGTTCCATTGGTCTATGGGTCTGTTCTTGTGCCAGTACCAAAGTGTCTTCATTACTGTGGCTTTGTAATAGTGCTGGAAGTCGAGCAGGGTAATCCTCCCTGCTTTCTTCTTTCTTCCCAGGATTTCTTTAGCTCTTCGGGGTCTTTTGTGGTTCCATATGAATTTTAGAACTACTTCCTCCATTTCATTGAAGAATGCTGTTGGTATTTTGATAGGGATTGCATTGAATCTGTAGATTGCTTTAGGCAGGATGGCTGTTTTGACAATATAAATCCTTCCTATCCATGAGCATGGGATATGTTTCCATTTATTGGTATCTTCTTTAATTTCTCTCATGAGTGTGTTGTAGTTTTCAGAGTATAGGTCTTTCACTACCTTGGTTAGGTTTATTCCTAGGTATTTTATTCTTTTTTGATGCAATTGTGAATGGAATTGTTTTCCTGATTTCTCTTTCTGCTAGTTCATCATTAGTGTGTAGGAATGCCACAGATTTCTGTGTATTAATTCTGTATACTGCAGCTTTGCTGAATTCAGATATTTGATCTAGTAGTATTGGAGTGGATTCTTTAGGGTTTTTTGTGTACGATATCATGTCATCTGCAAACAGGGACAGTTTGAGTTCTTCCTTTCAATCTGGATGCTTTTTATTTCTTTTTGTTGTCTGATGGCCGTGGCGAGGACCTCCAGAAATAGTTGACTGAAAGTTGGGAGCGTGGTCATCCTTGTCTCGTTCCTGATCTTAAATGAAAAGCTTTCAGCTTCTCGCTGTTAAGTATAATGTTGGCTGTGGGTTTGTCATATATGGTCTTTATTCTGTTGAGGTACTTGCCCTCTGTACCCATTTTGTTGAGAGTTTTTATCACGAATGAATGTTGAATTTTTTCAAATGCTTTTTCAGCATCTGTGGAGATGATCATGTGGTTTTTATCCTTTTTGTTGATGTGGTGGATAATGTTGATGGATATTCGAATATTGTACCATCCTTGTATCCCTGGAATAAATCCTACTTGATCATGATGGATGATCTTTTTGATGTATTTTTGAATTTGGTTTGCTAATATTTTGTTGAGTATTTTTGCATCTATGTTCATCGGGGATATTGGTCTGTAATTTTCTTTTTTTGTGGTGTCTTTGGCTGGTTTTGATATTAGGGTGATGCTTGCCTCATAGATGATTTGGGAAGTATTCCCTCCTCTGCTACTTTTGGGAACACTTTAAGGAAAATGGGTATTAGGTCTTCACTAAATGTTTGATAAAATCAGGGGTGGATGAAGCCATCTGGTCCAGGGGTTTTGTTCTTAGGTAGTTTTTTGATTACCAGTTCAATTTCGTTGTTAGTAATTGGTCTGTTCAGATTTTCTGTTTCTTTCTGAGTCAGCCTTGGAAGGTTGTATTTTTCTAGAAAGTTGTCTATTTTAGGTTATCCAGTTTGTTATCACATAATTTTTCATAGTATTCTCTCATAATTCTTTGTATGTCTGTGGTGTGTGTGGTAATTTTTCCTTTCTCATTTTTTATTCTGTTTATGTGTGTAGACTCTCCTTTTTCTTGGTAAATCTGGCTAGGGGCTTATCTATTTTGTTTATTTTCTCGAATAACCAGCTCCTGCTTTCATTGATTCTTTCTATTGTTTTATTCTTCTCGATTTTATATATTTCTGCTCTAATCTTTATTATGTGCCTCATTCTACTGACTTTGGGCCTCATTTGTTCTTCTTTTTCTAGTTTCATTTATTGTGAGTTTAGACTGTTCATATGGGATTTTTCTTCTTTCCTGAGGTACACCTGTATTGCTATATACTTCCCTCTTAGAACAGCCTTCACTGCATTACGGATTTTGTGGTGTTGAATTGTTGTTGTCATTTGTCTCCATATATTGCTTGATCTCTGTTTTTATTTGGTCATAGATCCATTTGTATTTAGGAGCATGTTGTGAAGCCTCCATGTGTTTGTGGGGTTTTTCATTTTCTTTGCGTAATTTATTTCTAGTTTCATACCTTTGTGGTCTGAGAAACTGGTTGGTACAATTTCAATCTTGAATTTACTGAGGCTCTTTTTGTGGCTTAGTATATGATCTATTCTTGAAAATGTTCCATGTGCACTTGAGAAGAATGTGTATTCTGCTGCTTTTGGGTGTAGAGTTCTGTAGATGTCTGTGAGGTCCATCTGTTCTAATGTGTTGTTCAATGCCTCTGTCTCCTTACTTATTTTCTTTCTGATTGATCTGTCCTTTGGAGTGAGTGGAGTGTTGAAGTCTCCTAGAATGAATGCATTGCATTCTATTTCCCCTTTTAATTCTGTTAGTGTTTGTTTCACATATGTAGCTGCTCCTGTGTTGGGTGTATATATATTTATAATGTTATATCCTCTTGTTGGATTGATCCCTTTATCATTATGTAATGTTCTTCTTTGCCTCTTGTGACTGTTTAGAAGTCTATTTTGTCTGATACAAGTACTGCGGCACCTGCTTTTTTCTATCAGTTGCATGAAATATCTTTTTCCATCCCTTCACTTACAGTCTGTGTATGTCTTTGGGTTTGAAGTGAGTCTGTTATAGGCAGCATATAGATGAGTCTTGTTTTTTGTCCATTCAGTGACTCTATGTCTTTTGATGGGTGCATTCAGATCATTGATATTTAGGGTGATTATCGATAGGTATGTACTTATTGCCATTGCAGGCTTTAGATTCGTGGTTACCAAAGGTTCAGGGGTAACTTCCTTATTATCTGAGAGTCTAACTTAACCCACTTAGCATGCTATTACAAACACGATCTCAAGGTTCCTTTTTTTTTCCTTCCTTATCCTCCCCCTCCATTCTTTATATATTAGGTATCATATTCTGTACTCTTTGTCTGTTCCTTTTTATTACCTCTGGTGACAGCTATTTAACCTTAGGAACACTTCCATATATAGCAGTCCCTCCAAAATACACTGTAGAGATGGTTTGTAGGAACTAAATTCTCTCAGCTTTTGCTTATCCAGAAATTGTTTAATCCTTCCTTCAAATTTAAATGGTAATCTTGCCAGATAGAGTAATCTTGGTTTGAGGCCCTTCTGCTTCATTGCATTAAATATGTCATGCCACACCCTTCTAGCCTGTAAGGTTTCTGCTGCGAAGTCTGATGATAGCCTGATGTGTTTTCCTTTGTATGTGATCTTATTTCTCTCTCTGGCTGCTTTTAATAGTCTGTCTTTATCCTTGATCTTTGCCATTTTAATTGTTATATGTCTTGGTGTTTTTCTCCTTGGGTCCCTTGTGTTGGGAGATCTGTGCACCTCCATGGCCTGAGAGACCATCTCCTTCCCCAGATTGGGGAAGTTTTCAGCAATTGCCTCCCCAAAACACTTTCTATCCTTTTCTCTCTCTTCTTCTTCTTCTGGTACCCCTGTAATACGAATATTGTTCCGTTTGGATTGGTCACACCATTCTCTCAGTATTCTTTCATTCCTAGACATCCTTTTTTCTCTTTGTGCTTCAGCCTCTTTGTATTTCTCTTCTCTAGTTTCTATCTAATATGCTTTTAATACCCTCCATTGTATTCCTCAATGATTTGATCTCCATCCTAAATTCGTTCCTGAGTTCTTGAATATTTTTCTGTACCTTCAGGACCATGGTTATTATTTTTATTTTGAAATCTCTTTCAGGAATATTTATTAGTTTAATCTCACTTGATCCTTTTTTGGTGTTGAGATTTTGCTTTGAACCAGGTTCGTATGATGTTTCCTAATTGTATGTGGCGTCCTCTAGTGCCCATAATTCTACTCTCTGGAGCTGCTCAGCACCTGGAGCGATGTCAGGGGTTGCAGGGGAGTGGTGCTGGTGCCTGGGCCGAGGAAAGAGTTGTTTCCTGCCTCCCGGCTGCTATGCCTGTCTCCACTGTCAGACCCAGTGGGCCAAACACACAGATGTAAGCCTCTATGCTTTGCGTTTGTAGGGCTGTAGGCGGGGCTTCCCTTTGGCTGGCCTGACACCAGGGCAGGTTTTGACGGTTTGCAAGGTAGATGAGGGCTGGCCTGCAGGAAGGCTCAGCAGGCCCCGTATATACAGTGGGGGGGCCTTGGAGCTGTGTAGCCAGCCAGGGGGATGGAGTGTCTGAAGATCGTGAAAGTTCCCAACCTGCTCAGCAGAGTGCACCCGGACAATTTTGTCTACCTGTCTTTTTTCTCTTGATCAGTAAGCTCTGTGCAATCCTTGCCCCTTTAGCAGCCCTCTTGCTTTTAGGATGTCTCTCAGACTCTCTGCCCAGATCAGCCGGATATGAATCCCTGTTTTTGACAAGCAGGTGGAATCTCAGTCTCTCCAGGTATTCCTGTCTTAGCTTTCTAACCCCACTAATCACCAGAGCACCATGGAATGTAGTAGATCTCCGGGGCTAGGTGTTCAGCCGTCCCAGATCTCCCCTCCCTCCCACTCAGTTTCTCTTCCTTCTGCCCGTGTGCTGGGGTGGGGGAAGGGCTTGGGTCCAGACAGGTCATGGCTTTGGTACGTTACCCAGTTCCGTGGGGTCTATTCTTTCCTCCAGGTTTATGCAGTCTGGCTCAGCCTTCTTTCCTGTTGCTCTTTCAGGATTAGTTGTATTAATTATATTTTCATATTATATGTGGTTTTAGGTGGATGTCTGTGTCTCACCTCTCACGCCACCATCTTTAATCCTGTACTCCCTTAAGCATATTTTGATTCATAGTATATTATCACTTACGAGGTTTCTGTAGATATATGGTTTGACTCTGTATGAGAACCTTCTAAGCAAGTGACTTTTTCCTTTACTAAATATTAAAATTAGAATAGTATACTACTTAGCAAGTTGTTACAGATGCTTTCATAGGAAT
Organism: Smutsia gigantea; assembly: GCA_032199065.1. NCBI lineage: Eukaryota > Metazoa > Chordata > Mammalia > Pholidota > Manidae > Smutsia > Smutsia gigantea. Next base: position 175,238 of record JAVSCE010001481.1, on the reverse strand, counting down.
AGTAATGAGACAGTATGGTGTTGATGTGCACAATGTCCAAAGTCCAGTTGACTGGCTTTGCTTATTTAGCAGTGTAATCTTAAGTGAGGGGTGTTCTGTCTTTCAGTATCTTCACTGTGAAAATAACACTACCTTAGATAAATCACTTAGAAGGATATCTGGCACCTAGAATAGCAAGTAATTAATGTTTGCTATAGTTTTCCCCTCTAGGAATAATCACTAGGCTGTCCACTGATATAGATTCAGGAAAAATTCAAATCATGTACATTTTTAAAAAGTTTAATATTAATAGGTTTGTGTGTCTTATGTATCGCTATGACATACATGGTGTCAATAAAGCTTGAACTTATATCTACTTATTAGAGACTACTAAAACAACCTCTAGGTAAATGTGGTAGCCTCATGGACTCAAGTATTAGTGATCCCTATCATCTGGCAAGAATTTTCCTGTGGAGTCATAAATATAACAGTTACCCCACTACAGGAGTGGTGGTGGTGTTTATGATGATAGATAGTAGTTGGGGGATTGTAGTAATGGTACTATAATAGCAGTAGAGGCTAATGCTTATTACAGGCAATATTTATTGAGTTACATGGTACCAGGTCCTTTTCTAGGTACCTTACATGTATTAATTTATCTTCACAGCAACCATTGAAATAAGTACTATTACTATCTTAATAACTATTTCTTGAATAAAGAAATGGATGGACATTCCATTTTACAGATGCAAAAATTAAGACACAAAGGGGTTGTGCAAAGTCACACAGCTAGTAACTAGCAGAACGAGAATTTGAGCCCAGTCTCATTTTAAAACATGTGTACTCAAATGCAGGTGCAATCTGCCATGATGTTTTTGGCTGAGGGCAGTTACAGTTCATTCAGCCCTGGAGCTTGTCCCTTGCTTTAGCTAGGTTTTCTTGCCCAGTATCAAGCCAGTCTTAAGCCTGTGGTTGCTGTCTGTTCATAGTCTCCACTGAATTGTCTTAGAATTTGATTTTATTCTTGGGTTTGGTGCTTTAATGATATACCCCCATTACGTTGGTAAGTAGACATATAAAAGATGCGTATATACTTGAGACAATATGACACTAATATACAAGGAATGAAATGCTACCACCAGCCTTGCTGGTGCCCCGGACCCCCTGCCTGGATCTTGCCTTCTCACCTGCTTTCTGACCCAGTTCCAATGGTCTTTGTTGAGTCCTGGCCTGCGTTACTCTAGTATGTTACTAGACGTAGTTACTCTATGTCTCCCTGTGCCTAACACAAGCCTTGGTAAAAGAACTGTGAGAAATATATGAGAGAAAAGAAAAGGCCAAATGAACAATAATTGAATCAATAACTACAGTAATATCAAACTAATGGTGACTTTTCTTGGCAGTCTAAATAATACCTTCTTTGTATTTTAACTCAAATTCACTTTACTCATATAAGCTGGCCTAGGAGGAGTTTTATCTAGTGACTTTCCAGTTCTCACTTGACCTGTCATGTGCACAGGGGTACAACTGCTGGCCACAGGGAAGAGTGTGGGGCGTTCTTCCGCCTTCACTTCCTCGGCTCTTTAGCCCCCATTGAACTGTGAACAGTGGCTGAGGACAAAAGCTGTATACACTGTACCAACAGAGCAGCAAAGCTGCAGTACACTGAGTCATTCTTCGCTCTGTGTGAGAACTGAGGGGGACTCTATTCATTTCCTTTGTGCTGGTGTCTGTCAACAGCGCTGTTTGAGGCAAGGCCTATTGTGCTGGCCAGTGTTTCTTATTGACCTAAGTCTGTGCCTGCTATGTTCCCAGGGTCGAAGTTGCGAGTGAGAGAATGTTTGAAAAGGGGTAATCATAGGCTAACTGCGTTTTGCTGCATTGTCATTTGACCTATTAAATCTAAACTGTGGTCTACGTTAGTGCAAACAGGTAATTATATAGTCACAGCTGCCATTGACATCTGGTTACTGCCCCATAGGAAAAAAATGTGGTTTTTGTCCTGTGTCTAGGTTCTTATATGCTGGACATTAATGATTTTTAACTGAAAATGGCTAATGGGTTAGGAGGACTAAAAGATCAACAAGGTGGATACTTTAAAATAGCCTCTGCACAGTTGTTTGCATCTATTTTCCCTTGGTAACATGGTGCTTTCCCATGACTCCAGATTGAGTAATCCTGGTTCAGTTTTAGTTTTTAAGGAATGTAAGGTAAAGATAATTTTTTGTTTCCAGTCTGTATGACCCTATCATCATACTAAGTCAGTATGAGGTTTGCCTCTCCTAACTTGATTGCCTCATTTCATCCATTGCGTTTCATTGCCATGCTCCCCCAGTGCAGGGTGGTATTTGTTAGAGGTCCACGTTCCCCAGTCATGACAAGTACACTGGGGGAATTGACGCTTATGGTGGCTATTGATTATGTTAAATAAAGTCGATCCTTTCTAGTTTCTTTCAGTATTCTAAAGAGCAAAAGTTATGGATGAATCAGTCCTGAAGAAGAGCCACTTTATATTAATAGAAGAAAAAATGCTGAGAAATGTGTTCCCGCCAACCATGAAAATCAGTTTACCACTAGAACCCTCTATACACGTACTTTCATTCACCTCCACAATTTGTTATTCACCAGTATTTATTAAAAGCCCTGGTAGGTGATAGATTTTGTGCTAGGTATTGGGGTTCAATTCAAAAAAAAATCTGTTGTCTTTGTTTTTCTAATTCACACTGTCACTAGTAGCATCATGAAATGTGTCATCAGAGCCGATGCAGGAGGTAGAGGAAAACAGTTTTAAGGCATTAACTTCAAGGTTTTTCTGATGTTTTGACATGTTCTTTCTTTTAAATGTTTGATGTAGTATCTCTAAATGGATAGTTACAAATCCCACTGGGACCTTGATGAGAAGGCATTCAAGGATGCCCGAGTGCCTGGATTATGCTGCCTTGAAGCCAGAAGCCTATAAACGGGCTCAGCTCATGGCTCCTTGCTGTGTGCATCTCAAGAGTGTGCAAGGGCTGGTTGCACTAGACGCCTTGAGCTTGTGGTGGTTATCCAAAGAATGGCAGGTCATCATTACCTCCTGCATCCTAGGTACTGGAGATACAATTATGAGTAATATGAAACCCTTACCCTCAGGAACTCAGACGGAATGCCTTTTTTTTTTTTAAACTATCTTCACCACAATTTTGAAAAAAATGGCATAGTGATGTGATTGTATTTTTTAATAGAGTAAATGATAAAAAAATCAAATACCAAATATGTTCTGCTTTTGAAAATGTGGGCCAATAATGAAGAAATATTCCTTCCACTTTAAAAATATTTCTTATTAATGTTGCTAAATAAAGTTGGCAGCTTCTACATGTAATACTGTGGAATTGAAATATTTACAAAAATGCATACTGGTCATTCTCTTAACCTTTAGATAGGAAAATTTTCAGATTCATATAATGAAAAATATTTTACAAATACTTTTTTTTCATATTTTTAGTGCTGCTGTTCTATATACAGAACTATTTTATCAGATCCCAAGTGTAATCACTTCAAAAGGCTTTTCATATTTGTAAGAAATAACAAAGCGTATGCCATCTTGCAGAAGCCTTGATTTGGAAAGGACATGGCTCTTGGCCAGTGATTAATTAAGCTACTCCTTTGTTTTAGCCACATTGTAGTGTTGTATAAGTGTGAAACTTTCTGTGTTCACCAGATAGGAATATTCTGTGTGTCCACGATAGTTATTAGGGGAAGCAGTCAACTTCGGTGTTATTTTCCTACAAAGTATTAGCAATTCTAAGTACAAGTAATTGAAGCAAAGAAAGAATGGGGAAAAACAATTGGGATAAAATGGGAATATGAACTTGGCACAGGATAGCTGAAAAGTGACTCCTGTCACTTTCATCCATTAAAAATTGTCTCATTAACAGGAAGATGGAAGATGAATATCTGTAGCAAATGTCTGTTGCTAGAGAATACAGAATGACAGAAATTACTTAATTGTAAGTTGTGTATAGTGTTGTCAAAAAGATAAAATAATTAGCCTGACTAATCGATTTCCTGCATTTCTCCTGAATCCAATTTAGATATTCTTAAATTATCTTCATATACAGATTTTCTCTGATAGCAGACTGTATGGGCTCTGTTAGGTTACTCGAGTTGCTCTCATCATGCAACTTAACTTACTTCTCATTACAGCAGAATTAGCTTTTTATTCAGGATATAGTAGTTACACAGAGTTATGGGCCGTGGGTCTACAGATTGCGATCAGGGAAGGCTGGCCTCAACAGAGAGCTTCCTTTCACCCATTTTGACCATTGTCACTGCTTCCCCTCATTCATCCTTATTGCTGTTGATCTTAGCAAGAGACCCAGAGACACGATTGCTTTGCTTACAAATAAGGTCTTATGTTTGATCTTTTCATTTTGTAAAACATAAAGCACGTAAATCTTTAAAGGGTGCTTTCTTTTGTTTAAAGAACAGCAGCAGCTCTGAGAATTTCAAAAGCTCTATAATGTTTTTGTTCATATGGTAAAAAGGATTCATGACAGACATTGTGATCCAAATACTTGTTTTCTTTTTCTTAATGGAAAATTATTTCCCTGAGATTAAACATTAAAATGTAGAATTCTCTTTCACTTTTTGCCAAACCCTAACAAATGAAAACAAAAAAAAACCATGTATATTTTGGAGTGTTTTCCTAAACCTTAGTCTTAGCTATTGAGTTTCTCCTTTACAGTCAGTACTGGTACAAGTGCAAGACTGTGGATACTCATACTCGCACTCACACTCAGCCTGCTCTGCATTGGAACAGTCTGGTACGTGTCTTGATCTTTGGCAAAAGTGAAAGCATATCGAAGTGCCTTGCAAATAATTGTTAGGTGGTGCAGTGTAGAGAGGGTTAACTATCCGGCATTTTCAGTGGCTTAATTAGGTACTGGCAAAGAGCCAGGATCAGTAGAAAATGGGACAACTGCAGAAACCAGTGCACTCCAACATTTTGGCAAGGCCTGGAGCATTCAGCAGCAGTCTGCTTGTGCCTACCTGTTGTGGGAAAGTGAGAGGCCGTCCAGACAAGGGACAAAGCAGCCAGGCATTTTCCCATCCAGCTTTCCTATTGTATTTGTCTCTAAAAAGAGGCAAGTATACCTGTCATCAGGCACGACTTCCGTGGTGATTCACGGTATGGGGCTGTGCTCCATTTAGGAAGGGCTCGTTGAAACCCACTGAGGAGAGCCCTGTCGTCCCTGTGAGACTGCGCCGAGTGGAAAGCCATGTTCCCTGTAAAACAGGATGTTGTCAGGATTTGAGACTTGGGAATGATTCATGGGGCGGGTTGGCAGTGCTGAGAAGTTTCAGTCAGTCAATGTTTAGCCTCCATGCTTTTTCAAAAGGAAAATGCTATCATTTTATTGTTGTTACGATAAAATTAATATGGATCATAAGATTATGAGCCTTTAAAATAAAGTATTTTATAAATGTGTTATTTTAAAAAACATATACACTAGTTTTGTGAAGTGTACAAATCTAAAAGATAAAAAATTATAATTCAGTATTTTCTACTTAATAGCTAAAATAACTTGATTTGCTGTCTGGATGTTTCATAACTCAAGTTTTTAGGACTCAAACTTCTATAGTAATCTTTCTTTTATACAAAATCCATATTGTAAATGTGTTGAATTTCTACCAGCTGAAAAATTTTCTGGGTAAAATTATTTCAGATAGGAATGACTATTTTGCATTAGAAAACCCCTTTTTCCTCACTTAACTTAGAATTGTATTATTTAATCTTTCAGGATAAAGCCCAGCCTTTAAAAACTATGTATATATAACAAAAATAAAATTTAAATCTTACAGTTCTTAGAAAAAGCTTCATTAGTCTTTTTACTTAGAAAAACCAATTTTCCTCTTACTCTTAAAAATAGGTAGAATACCTCCCTGAGAATAACAATTCAATTTTTTTTTCACATTTTATAGCCTTTGTATAACAAAGATCTCCAGTCTTTAGCCTGTGACCTGTTGTACTACTTAATATAATACTATTTCACTACCGTAAGAAAATTATTAACAGTATTTTGGAGCTAATTTAATGCTACAATTAAGGTCAGATTAACTATAGAATGTCATTAGTTCAGTAAGCTTTGCCATAGTTGAAATAACACAGTCTTCTACATTCTAATGTTTCATAAGCTCACATGTGAAAACAGGGAAGAATTTTATTTTAAAATCTATTTTGTAATTCCAGTTGTCAAAGATGTATACTGCTATTGTCTAGACCACACATTTATATTGGTACTCATTCAAAGACAAGCCTTTATTATTTCTTTAACCTATGTAGTCTGCAAAACTGGATTGTAACTGCATGTCTATGCTGAAGGCAGTGTTGGTACAAATACAGTGAACCCTTATTAACTTCATTTGTGTAATTTGCTTGAGTCAAGTTAGTTGAGCAAATGCAAACTAGCTAAATTTGAAACATTTCTTACAAGATCTAAGAAAAATTCACCCTGACTCCTTACACCAACAGAAGCCAGTGTCTGCGGTATTGAGCACACATCACATTTGTTAGTATTTTAGCTGTGTGGACACAGTAGAATAATAGGGCAGCTGTCATTCCCTGAACTAATTTGTATTGATATATACCCATCAATAAAGTCTCCAAAATCCCTTTTTGCATTCAGAGAAACTCAACAAAGTCAGTGACTAGTAAATGTTTTTTAAGAAATTGTTGGTGTACCAAGTAAAATTAGTTAGCAATAAAAGTTACTTTTAAATAGTCCTTTACTTCCCCTGAATCTCAATATTTTCTCCTCTGCAGGCAGGGATCTCTTTTCATGTTATACTATCTGGAGGATATTTTCAGAAGTGATAACAGGCTTCTCTTCTCACTCTTACTTTTGAAAACATTGCAAACAATAAAGAAGCTATAATACAACCTGTATGAACCCTGAATATACGATGCTAAATGAAAAAAATAAGTCTTAAAAGATCACACACATAATGTATGATTTCACTTATATGAAATGTCTAGAATAAGCAAATCCATAGAAACAGAAAGTAGATTTGTCATTGCCAGGGGCCTGGAGAGGTGGGGCATGAGGAAAGACTGTTAATGGGTGTGGAGTTTCTTTTGGGGGTTATGAAAATGTTCTAAAATTAGATTATTGTAAAAGTGGCACAACTCTGTGAACATACTAAAAAAAAATCTTTGGATTATATACTGTAAGTGTATAAATTTTATTATATGTGAATTATATCTCAAAGCTGTTTTTAAAAAGTTATAATAATGGGAAATACTGTAGTTTAAAAAAAATTAATACTCAGTACTTAGAGTTAATCTCTTCCAAAGTACCCCATGGTAGAGTGAACTAAACCATTAACATAGGTTGATTTTAACAGCTTGTTATAATACAAACAAAATAACGGTGTTACTCTGTACGGTCCTGAATGTACACTATTTAAAAGACTTTGTGGCTTGCTTCTTGGGCTACATTATCAGCAGTTTATTTAGCAAGTATTGGTTCACTTTCTAATGTATACCAGGCACTGTCCTACATGCTAAGATACAGAAATGACCAGAGTATGTTGCCTTCCAGAGTCTTACTCTTAGTAAGGTGGACAGACAAAAACTGTGGCAGTGTCATACTTGATGTCATAAAGATAGAGCCATTCTTTTATGGGTGACCAGGGTTTGGAGAATGGGAAAAGAAGTGCTGTGCACTACCTCAAGATGTTTCTTTGAGAGTCTTCAAAAATAAGACTTGGTCTAAGCTGGAGGAAAAAGACAATGTGCCAGGAAGACGAAGGCATTCTGGACAGAGAGAGGAATAGCTTAAGCCGAGGCACAGAGGCCTGGGGAAAAAGCCTAGACCAAGAACTGCAGATGGCCCAGGTCACGTCTGAGCCCAGGGCTCGTGTGCCCAGGGGCCCAGCACGGGGCCTGTTACCAAGGGCCTCATAGGCTTTGTTATATGCATTAAGGAATAGTTCTGAGAACTGGTCATGTATTATTTAATCTAATTTATAACTACCCAGTATAAGTGCAGACAAGAGGAATTATTCAATCCAGTCTTTCATTTTTTAGATGGGGAAACTAAGGTGCGGAGAACTTTAACCAAAGTCAGGTAATAGGAGGTGAAACCAGGACTGAAACCTAGAACCCTTGAGTCCCGTTCCAGCAGCTTTGGTCTTGTGTTGCTTGCCTTTGGAAAGTCAGAAGCTGAAACGTTTAGTAGCACTCAGTAAATGTGAGCTCTTCTAAATTTTCAGAAACCTTTCTAATACTGTCCAGTGATAACTAAGAAGTACTAAGAAATTGTCATCCTTACCTGTAGATGTCAACTTTATACATGCAACAAATGTTCCAACCAAAACCTCTGCTTTGAAATTTGGTTAGAACATAGTTGTAAACTATAGGATTGCTTTTATTTTAAACCACCAGGTTTTGGAGTGGGATCTTAGGTAGCAATAGATAACTGACATGGATTTTAAGTGGATGCTACTAGAAAAGTAACCTAAAAATGTGGCTTTGGCTATGGAACCAGCAGTGGATAGAAGCTATAAGGACCTTGAGATGTTAACAGAAGCCTACAGAGCATCAAGGAGACTGTCTTGCGAAGGCTTAACTGTTACTGGAAGTTGAAGGAGAGGATATATTTGTTATATAGTTTGGCAACATAATCACCCGCAGTAATATGGACAATAGAAAATGTACCAAATGAATCAGATGATCACCTGAGGAGATTTCCAGGCAGAGGTCCAAAGTGCCATCTGGCTTCTTCTACCTGTCTGTAATAAAGGGAGGTGGGAGGACAGAGGAACTAAAATACAGTGTTAAATATAAACCAGCACTTACTGGGTTCAAAAGTAAATTTATTTTCTCATTCTCTACTTCTCCAGATAGTACATGATTCTGAAATTAAGAAATGACTTATGGGCACAGATGAAGTCCAAGGGTGCTATCAGGAAAACATGGTCTAAAGATGAAGTCAAAGATGTCACTACGCTGATGGACAGTGACTGTAATGGGGTTGGTGGGGGGGACCTGATGAAGGGGTAGTTTAATAACCATAATATAGCACATGTAATTGTAGCTTAATGATACCAAAATAAATTATATTAAAAAAAATGTCACTGTAAACCCTTCGTCAAGACCAGAATGTCTTCTAACAGACAAAAGACGTTTCTGAGATCTTAAGGGTGTACCTCACAGATTTTCTTTCACTAGAGTTTAAGTAGAGCTTGCACTATTCTTAAGGACACTATCCCATAGCAGTTCTAAAGGTAAGAAGGGTTTATATCTCAACAAGATTTGTGTGTGTTGTCTTTGGTCTACTGGAGTGAACCCTAATATGACTTATTGGAAACTGAGTTTTTAAGAGAATTGTAGTAGAGGAGACACTGCCAGCATTGACTAAAAAGGTACAGAAACAGTCTAAAACAAAGAGGCTTTGGGACCCCTGGATTCCTAGAGGAAGCAGACTGAAAAATGACTGCTTAGCAGCAAATGCAGGTGACATTTGAATGAAAAAGGGAAGGTAGTTCAGAGGATGGAACTGTGAACTCAAGAGGGCAAAAAAGAGCCCTAGAGAGTCCTTCCCTGATAGTGGGACTAAGCCCTAATCAGGCAACTGGCCACAGCTAGATTTCAGAGTTGTTAGGGACCAGAATCTGCTATGTGCTGTGTGCTTTCCCCCTTTTTAAAACAGATGGTATGTCGCAGTTACCCAAAACTGTCCCACCATTTTGTCTTGGGTTTTTGTGTATGGGGGCATATAATTTGTTTTTTAGTTCATAGGTCTTCATATTAAGAAGAATGGTAATAAAGGATCAGTTCCCAGGGAACCATACTCAAGGAGCCTCATTGTACCTGGACTTCATGCAAATGATAATAATCTTAATCCTTGAACCTTAGCCTGATGCAGTTGTAATAAATGAGACTTTGGGAAGATTCTGGGAAGAGGGAATGAATGTATTTTGCCTCTGAGAGTAATGTAAATAAGTAGTGGGCAGTGTGCGGCTGTGGCGATTTTAAAACATGTCTACAAATTGTTTGATGCTCCTCCCATCTGCCGATGGAGTCTGATTCTCTTCTTTTTGAAGATAGGCTTGCCTTACTCGCTTTTCACAAATAGAATGCAGTGAGAGTGAAGAAGTGACATGATTTCTAAGGCTAGGTCATGAGGTGATACAGCCTCGCCTTGCTCTTTCTCTTTTGGAATTTAGCTTCCATGCTCTGAGGAATCCCAGACCACACAGAGAGGCAAATGTAGGTTTTCTGGGTGACAAGCCAGCTGAGGTGTCCCAACCAATATCCAGTATCACCTGCCATCTCTGTGTCTGAGGAAGCTTTTGAAATGATTCTAGCTCCTGCCACTTCCTAACTGTAACCACGTGAGAAGCCCAGGTGAGAACTGCTTGCTAGTTTTTGGTCCATAATTTGCATGGCCAGAGTAGTTTTTAGTTTTGGTTGATAGTTCACCTTTAAAAAATTTTTTTGAACCTTTTAATTGAAAAACACTGTACATATAGAAAAGTGCACCAGTCCTAAGTATACAGCTCAATGAATTATCCCAAAGTGAACACACATATGTAACCACCACCCGGTTTAAGAACTAGGAAATGACTGGTACCTCAGATGACTCACATGTCCCTCCCAAGCGTCATTACCTTTTCTCTCCTTTGCAGAGGTCAGCCCTATCATGATACTTAATACCATATATTAATTTGGCTGTTTTTAAACTTTATTTAAATGGAATCATACAGTAGGTGTTTTTGTTTGTTCATTAAATCTGGCTTCTTTAGCTAGCCTGTGAGATGAGCCATATTGCTGTGTATGACAGTAGTATATTCATTTTTGTCACTGGATAGTACTGTACTGTGTGAATATATCACAACGTATTGTTGATGAAGATTTGGGTTAGTTGTTATTTTGATTAGTTTGCTAACATTAATGTTCTTGTTCGTATCTTTTGGTGTATTTGTAGATGTTTCCATTGAATGTATATATATATATATATGCATATAGGAAGGAGGAGTAAAATTGCTAGGCCACAGTGTGTGTTCAACTTTGAAAGATAATGTCAGACAGTTTTTCAAAAAGGCTATAACAATTATATTCCTGCCAGAGTGAATGAGAGTTCCAGTTTTCACACAGTTGTTTTATCAGTCTTTTAAAGATTTTAGCCATTCTGGTGGGTGTTGGTATTATTTCATTGTGGTTGAGAGTTCCAGTTTTCACACAGTTGTTTTATCAGTCTTTTAAAGATTTTAGCCATTCTGGTGGGTGTTGGTATTATTTCATTGTGGTTTAATTTGCATTTCCTTGTGGCTGAGAACTTTCCATATGTTTATTGGCCTTTCTGAAATCCGTGTGTGTGTGTGTGTGTGTATGTCTGTGGGTGTGTGTGTGTGTGAGAGAGAGAGAGAGAGAGAGAGAGAGAGAGAGACTTAAGTTACTTGCCCATTTCCCTATGGGATATTCTCTCATTTTGAAAAAAAAAATGAGTAGGATTTCTTTTTATATTCTGGATAGTGTCACTTTGTTGGTTGTATGCGTTGAAAATAGTTTCTTCTATTCTTGGCTTGCCTTTTTGCTCTTTTAATGGCATCTTGATGAACATAGGCTCAATGGATCTATCTTGTCCTTTATGCAGTACTTATGTGTTCAGTTTAAGAGTCTTCCCTTCCACTGAAGTTATAGGATAAGATCTTTTTATATGTCCCAGAAGTTTTATTGTTTAACCATTTACACATAGCTCTCAAATCCACCTGGAATTGATTTTACTTTATGGTGTGAGGTAGAAGTCAAATTGCTTTTTTATATGATTATCTAGTTACCCTAGCACCATTTTTGTAAAAAACTACCCTTTCTCCAGTGCTGTGCAATGTTGCCTTTTTCTGGAGTTAAAGGCTTCTTGGTGAGCGGGTCTGTTTGGGATTCTCTATTCTGTACCATCACTCTGTTAAATGTCCTTGTACCAAAGTATCTTGAATATTATAGTTTTATTGGGCAAACTTACTTTATAGCCTAGCATTTGATCAGCTTTGGTAAATGTTTATTTTACATTTAAAAAATAAGTGTGTATTTTATTCTTCATATGTTGGGCACAGTATCTTCTGTATGTGAATTGGTAAAATATTGTTAATTGTGGTGTTCAGATCTTCAGATCCTCAAAAAAAAACTTTTTGGCTGCTTGTTATACTAGTTACTGATGAAATATCCCACTGTGATTGTGTATTTGGCCATTTTTTGTTGGAGTTCTGTCAGTTTTTTATTTAAATTTGGAGGTTATATTATTAGGCACCTAAAATTTAAAATGATTTTATCTCCCTGGTAGAATCGATCCATTTGTCAGGATGAAATGTTTCTTTTTATCTGTACCAATACTTCATGCCTTGAAGCCTATGTTGTCTCTTATTAACATGACTACACCAGCTTTATTTTAGTTAGTGTTCATATACTTTATTTTTTCCCATCCTTTTACTTTGAACCTTTCTGTGTCTTAAATTTGTTTAATTTTGCTTCTTCTAAGCAACATTTAGTCAGGCTTTGTTTATCTATCCAGTCTGCTAATCTTTGACTTTGAATTGGAGTATTTAGACCTTTTACATTTCATGTAATTATTGATATATTTCTGTTTAAATCAACATCTTACTTTTTGCTTTTCCCCAATTATTTTTCTATTTTTAAATATGCTCAACAAAGAAAGGAGATAGGTTTCCAGCAGTCCATGAAATTAACTTAACCAGACAACCCCATCCTCTAAGATTTTGATATAATCAAGGTTTTGCTATATGTATCTTTGCATTATATTTTCAAGAAAGAAAAGTACACCACACACACAGGTGTGTATATGTATATACACATATACATGTGTGTTTATTTATTTTTTAAAAGTTTAAGTATATATATAAAATATTTAACTTTAATTAGAATCTAATGTAGCAAAGGATACAGGCAAAAGGGAAAGGCCCTTGTTTGCAGACCTCCAGTCAGGGCTGTCCATCAACACGAAAGGTTCAAACCTTGATCAAAATTAAGTTGAGGGTAGTGAACTTACTCCCCATGAGACCAGGGGGTCTGTGTGCTCCTGAGTCCTGTATAGTCCCTGGAACCAGTATCCCAGCCCTGCCAGGATACCAAACATAGACTGGAAGATTGAAGGTTTCCACTCATGAAATAGAAAAGTCAGTGTTACCATCTGTATCAGTATACTCCAGAAAAACAGAAACATTAGGAGAGAGAGATACAAATAATTTATTTTAAGGAATTAGCTCACACAATTGTGGAGACTGGCAAGTCTGCCCTATTCAGAGCATGTTTGATTAAATAACTGGCTACTACAGCCTGGCCAAGTTAACACATAAAACTAACTCTCATACCATGTATAGCATCAGTCCATGTAGAAGCTGCAACATAGCCACAGAGAGATGGTTTCATAGCAGTGCTGCCTGCAGGATAAGAGAACTGAGCCCTCATGGGCAGACAGCAGTGAAACCCGGGAATGAGGCCACACAGCAGTCACTCCAGGTCAGACATTGTAGGGGTTTGTGTAGTTGTACCAGGAAGAATTCATGAACACACTAACGCCATTATTCTTCACCATGACTTTCCCTTAATATAAAAGGGAAGGATCAGAGAGAAACAATGAGGAATATTACCACTGAGATCTTACCCAGTATATAATGATGTTACACAAATGATCATCACAAAATTAAGAAGTATTAGCGTGTCCCTGTTATGCTGCTTTAAGTTGATGATCTCTATTTTTATACTTAACTGATCTCTCTCTTTTTATGTGTATATGATTTGCCTTCTCTCCCTCAACCTTTCTTTTACATTTAATTTCTTTTTTTCCTCAATTGTCCTAAGAGAAAGTTTCAGTCATTTTTGTTTCAGTTTGTATAAATGAGATCAATGACTATTTTTAACTTCCTGGGAAAAGGATAGTTATATCACCAGTACCTGTATTCTGTAACTATGGCATTAGCTATATGCCTCCATACATAGAGATGCAGCCCCAAATCCTGAAGAGATTGTGGTGGCCTCCTGCCCTTGACATCAGCAGTGTACTAATGGAATCACAAACACACTGTCCTCTGTAGCAGGGAGGAAACTATGCACACCCCTCGTATATCATGAAATATGCAACCAGAGTGGCATTGTATTTTTTAAAAGCAAATGAAAACGGCTGTAGCCTGCTGAGCACAAGCAGCTGCTGCTTGATGTCTTCCACTGTGAGAGCACCTTTCTGACAGGTTCTCAGGCTCAAGTCTGAGGTCAGAACAGGATTAGGACAGGAACCCACTTTGCACTGACAGCTGCTCCGTTAGTCAGTGCACTGACTTCAGCTCCATGGCTTCTGAAGAATGTTTAATTAATTTTCTCACTCCCAAAAGTTATCTATCTCTAAGAAAGCTAGAATCATGTGTTTTAGCTAGTTTTGGGTTTTTGCAAGAGATTATGATTCTTTTCTCCAAATCAGATGAAATTTTTGTTTCTGGCCTGCTCTTGGATGCTTTACTTAACACAAGTTTATCAAATTTATCTAATTACAAAGCTTACTATCCAGTCTTCTTTTTATTATTATCCAGGAATACATCATTTGCTTTGCAGAACTAGGCAGCTCTCAAGAGAGGACCAGTCACCTTATTAAACATCTGGTTCCCTGTGGCAGAGAACCTACCCATAGGAAATAACTCTACTGAGGGTGTAGGATGCTTCCCTGGGCTAAGGACACTGATGTAAGAAGGTAGGAAGATCTCAGCTGGTGAGAACAGGGATGCATCTGCTGATGCTCTTTCTGTGATCATTATTTTGCCATGTGGAAATGAGGTTCCAGCCTGTTTGGATCTTGACACCAGAATTCTCACTCCATTGAAGGATATTTCTCTCTGCGTGATAACTATGTAGTACCATTTTCATGCCAAATAGACCATGGTGACATTTCTGTTCTCAGGGGTGTTTTTTTTTTAATGGTCTAATTTAAAATATGAGCTATGTGATACGTAGAAGATGGTTGGGAACACCTCAAAGGAATGGGCAGTTATTTTCCAATGGTGCTAAAATAGATCTATGAGATCTGTGTTACTATCACAAGTGCAATATCATATGTATAAGATGTTTACAGCTTTTAGAATGCTTTCAGCTCTAGTTAATAGAAAACCCCACCTCAACTATCTTTTAAACAACAAAGGACTTTAATAAGTAACATAACAAAGAATCCAGAAATAGGGGAATTTAGCTATGATAAGAGTCGTGGATCCTTCTCTTTGTAATTGTCTAGTCTAGAGTGGCCCTTCTCCCCAATATAGGTTTATACTCAGGCTTCGTCCCTTTATGGTTGCAAAATGGTGGTGACAATGCCAGGTGTCACATCCAGAATTGGCAATTTACAGATACAGAAAAGGGAGCATCTCCGTTATGTCTCTTTTTAAGAGTAAGAAAACTTTCCCAGAAGTTCCTCTGCAGATACTCCTTCATACATTATTGTCCAGTTTCATCACATGCCCAGATAGAAAGCACTCATTGATGGGGGAGACCACTATGACTGATTCAGACTTGATCTGCTAGGGCTGGCTGCAAAGTTTGTGAACCTTCTCTTCCCTCTGGCCTGGTATCCTAGCCCACCTGGAGGGCAGCCCCAAGGGATTGTTGCCTGTGTAGGTACTAGGATTGTGGGTGGGTGAGAGGTTTCCTCAGTTCACCCATGGAACAGGCCATGGCACCATCAGCTTGGGGCAGGAATGACTACCTCTTTCCTTGTACTGAAATTCCTCAGAGTGCATGCCTGACCTGTGCCGGGGCCCAGGTTCCCACTGTGGGCAGAAGGTGACAGTGGAATATGGACTTTCCTCCACTAATCATGGAATGGAAGAAAGTAGCTGAGAACCTATCCTGAGGAGGCAGGACCACATGTAAGCCAGGCTTCAAGCCCTGAGCACATGCCCATTGTCCCATCATTTTTCATTTGTAAAACACAAATGATATGATAATTTATGAAGAACTTCAAGTTATCAACCATAGAGCATTAAACTCCAAGCACAGGGCCCTTCTGTGCATGAAGGCCTGAGTGACTACAGTGGTCACACACCCACAAAACTGGAGATCTTAGGAATGGGACCACAACCAGCCTGTCCTGGAAAATACCATGACGGTACTGAAAAAAAAAAAACGGGGCTGTGTTGGCAAGGAGGAAATGGAGATGAGAAAGAAGAGTGGGAATCAACAGTGTGTGCTGTAGATGCCCTGCCCAAAGTACAGTGGTTTGTAATTGAGTCCAAAAGTGAAACTCACTAGTCTGTATGCTCTGAATTTACATTGGAAACTCCTGGATGGTGAGCAATAGAGATTTATTCACTTAACATACGTTGACACTTGTCCTGAATAACATCTGAGAGGTCAGCTAGTCTGATAATAAAGACCCTAAACTCAAAATTACTTCTGACAGCAAAAAGCATTTATCATTAAGATAACTATATTAGTAAAGATGCTTTTAGATTTTTGTAAAATTTTTATTTCCAATCATATATCTGAGATTTAATATGTGTTACAATATATTACAGTTAACAGATAAATCTTACCACTGTATTACCTATGTCACTTTGAAAGAGTTACCATGTAACCTTTTTCAACAAAGATTCTTTGGGAGAATTATACCCTGATGTCATTGTGTATAATTAATTTTTTATCATCTTTGGGAGAACTGAAAAAATAGTTGTTCAAATCATTTTCTGTAGGGCTTAATTCTTTCCCTGAACACCAGTTGAGAAAAGCTGCTAGAATTCAAGGTAGTAGTTAATGAACTGTAATTATGACAACAGGATCAGTATAAAAGTTTAGAGCTCTTTTTTTTCATCCAGAGTTTAATCAAACCATTAAACTTTATATGATTCATTGATTATTTTTTACTCCCCTATAATTGTAAACACAAGAAAACAGATCCCATCATATCTGATTTCATACTCTCTGCCAACTCATAATGATAACAGAAAATAATTTTCAGATACCAAAACCAGACAAAAGTTATCACAGAAAAGAACTACAGACGAAGATTACCTCATGAACTTGGATTCAAAAATCCTTAACCAAATGCTAGCAGACAAAACATAGCTCTTTAAAAAAGGGTTAATACATCATGACTCAATTGGAATTTATCCAGGGAATGTAAGTTTGATTTAACATCTGAAAAAAATGTAATTTATAATATTAACAGAAAAAAGAAAACCCATATGATCAGACACAGAGAGAGCATTTGACAAAATTCAGCACACATCATAATAAACATTTCAGCAAATTAGAAATAGAAGGGAACACCTCCAACTTGATTAAAAGTATCTGTAAAAAACTAACATCTAATTTGATAATAAAAGACTAAATATTTTCTAAAATCAGAAATAATATATGGATATTTGCTTCCACCACCTCTATTCAGCATTATGCCAGAGGTCTTAGCAAGAGTAGTAAGTCAAGAAAAAGAAATAAGAGACATACAGATTGGAAATGAAGAAGTAAAATCATCTTTATGTGCAAACATCATGATCATGTATGTAGGAAACCCAAAGTAATCTGCAAAAAAACTACTAGTACAAAAAGTAAACTTAGGAAAGTTGCAGGATGTAAGATCAATATACAGAAATCCATGCATTTCTGAATGTTAAGAATAAACTGTTGGATAATGAAAAAATTTTTAACTCTGTTTACAGTCGCATAAAACATACTTAGGGATAAATATAGCAAAAAACCTGCAAGACTTCTACACCAAAAACTACAAAACATCACAACAGGAAGTTAAAGAACAGCTAAATAAATGAAGGAGTAAATTTTAAGATGTCAGTTCTCTGCAAGTAGATCAATAGATTTAAAGCAATCACAGTCAAAATCCTAGGGAGAATTTTTAAAAGAAATTCACCAGATTTTAAAATTTTTGTGAAAAGATAAAAGACCTAAAATACCCCAAATAATCTTGATTGCCTCTTATTTGATTTCAGTACTGACAATAAAGTTGCAATAATAAATAGAGTATGGTACTGGCATAAGAAGAGACAAATAAATAGCTTGTGGAATTTTAAAAGGCTTATTGGTTGGTTTTCATGGAGATCTTGCACATGATTTATGGATATACCCAGATATTTTATCTTCCTATTGTTACTATTGATTGTGTTGTCTTTTCATCTTTTGTGTCTTCATACAAATTTTTCTTTGCGTGTATGAAGACTGCTTGATTTTTGTGTTTGTTTTATATCTGGTCACTGTACTAAATTTATAGTTTTTAATACTTACTGCTTTGATTATTTTGGTTTTCCAAGGATATACCTGTCATCTGTGAACAATGAAAAACATACTCTCACAAGATTAAAGATGGTGTGAGAGGTGAGACAGAGACCTCCTCCCCAAACCACATATAATATGAAAATATAGTTAATACAACCAATCCTAAAAGAGCAACAGGGAAGAAGGCTGTGCCAGCCTGCATACACCTGGAGAAAAGAGCAGACCTAACGAAACAGGGTAACGTACCAAAGCCATGATCTGGCAGGACCCAAGCCGTTCCCCCACCCCATCTCACCAGCAGGAGGAAGAGAAACAGAGCGGGGAGTGGGTAGAAGCCTAGGACTGCTGAACACCCAGCCCTAGAGATCTGCTCTGGAAGGACGAACCTACATTGCATAGTGCTCTGGGCTTTTGCGGGGTTGAAAAGCTAAGACAGGCATAATACTTGGGGAGACTGAGATTCCAACCAATTGTGGAAAACAGGGATCCATATCCGGCTGCTCTGAGACAAAAGAAAGGCGGACAATTTGAGAGATTTCCTAACAGCGAGAGGGCTGCTAAATAGGCAAGAATTGCCCAGAGCTTGCTGCTCAGAAAAAAGAATAGGTGGATAAAATTATCCAGGTGCAATCTACCCAGCAGGTTGGGAACTTTCAGGGGCTTCAGGCGCTCCATCCCCCTGTCTGACTGTGGAGCAGCTCCGAGAGCCCCCACTGTGATACGCAGCCTGTTACACCTTCCTCCTGGCTTCCCGGCACCAACGCGCAAACTGGCAGTCCCTGCCCTGGCATCAGATGAGCCATAGGGAGGCCATACCTATGACAACTACTAACCCAAAGCACAGAGGCTTACACCTGTGCACTTGGCCCACTGGTTCTGACAGTGGAGATGAGCACAGCAGCCAGGATGCAGAAAACAGCACCCCTCCCCCATGACCCACGATGTTGCACCAGGGGCTCAGCAGATCCAGAGAGTAGAGCTTCTAGGCACTAGAGGGCACCACATACAAATATGAAATGACAGAGGAACCTGGTTCAAACCAAAGTCCCACAAATACCAGAAAAAGGACCAATGAAAGTGAACTCATCAATCTACCTGAAAGAGATTTCAAAATAAAAATCATAAATATGCTCATGAACGTACAGAAAAATATTCAAGAACTCAGGGATGAATTTAATATGGAGATTCAATCATTAAGAAATTCAGTATTTGAAATGAAAAATACAATGAAGGGATTTAAAAGATTAGATGTAGTAGAAGAGACAGTAAATGGAATGGAAATAAGAGAAGAGGAATACAAAGAAACTGAGGCACAGAGAGAAAAATGGATCTCTAGGAATGAAAATATTGAGAGAATGGTGTGATCAATCCAAATGCAACAATATTCGTATCATAGGGGTACCAGGAGAAGAAGAGAGAGAAAAAGGGAAAGAAAGTGTCCTTGAGGAGGTAATTGCTGAAAACTACCCCATTCTGGGGAAGGAGATAGTCTCTGAGGCCATGGAGGTGCACAGATCTCCCAACACAAGGGACCAAGGAAGACAACACCAAGACATATAGTAATTAAAATGGTAAAGATCAAGGGTAAGGACAGACTATTAAAAGCAGAGAGAGATAAAAGATCACATACAAAGGAAAACCCATCAGGCTATCATCAGACTTCTCAACAGAAACCTTACAGGCCAGAAGGAAGTGGCATGATATATTTAAAACAATGAAACAAAAGGTCCTAGAACCAAGAATACTATATCCAGCAAGATTATCATTTAAATTTGAAGGGGGGATTAAACAATTTCCAGAGAACAAAGGCTGAGAGAATTTACCTCCCACAAACCACCTCTACAGTGCGTTTTGGAGGGACTGCGATAGATGGCAGTGTTCCTAAGGCTAAATAACTGTCACCAGAAGAAATAAAACCACAGTAAAGTAAGTAGGACAATTAGTTACTAAGCAGATGCAAAATTAAATCAACTACTCCCAAAGTCAGTCAAGGGATAGATTAAGAAAACAGAATATGATACCTAATATACAAATAATGAAGGAGGAAGAAAAAGGAGAAAAAAGAAAAGAACCTTTAGATTGTGTTTATAATAGCATACTAAGAAATTAAATTAGACTTGTTATATAATAAGGGACTTACCCTTGATCTTTTGGTAACCACGAATCTAAAGCATGCAATGGCAATAAGTACACACCTATCGACAATCACCCTAAATGTAAATGATCTGAATACACCAATCAAAAGACATAGAGTCACTGAATGGATAAAAAAACAAGATCCATCTATAGGCTGCCAACAGAGACTCACTTCAAACCCAAACACATACACAGAGTGAAAGTGAAGGATTGGAAAAAGTTATTTCATGCAACTAACAGGAGAAAAAAGCAGGAGTTGCAGTACGTGTACCAAACAAAATAGACTTCAAAACAAAGAAAGTAACAAAAGACAAAGAAGGTCATTACATAATGATAAAAGGTCAGTCCAACAAGAGGATATAACTATTATAAATACCTATGCACCCAGCACAGGATCACCTACATATGTGAAACAAATACCAACAGAATTAAAGGGGGAAATAGAATGCAATGCAATCATTTTAGGAGACTTCAACACACCACTCACTTCAAAGGAAAGATCAACCAGACAGAAAATAAGAAGACAGAGACAGTGAACAACACATTAGAATAGATGGACCTAACAGACAACTACAAAACACTTCACCCAAAAGCAGGAGGATACACATTTTTCTCAGGAGCACATGGGACATTTTCAAGAATAGATCATATATTACACCACAAAAAGGGTCTCAGTAAATTCAAAAAGACTGATATTATACCAACCAGGTTCACAGATCAGAAAGGTATGAAACTAGAAATAAATTAAACAAAGAAAATGAAACAGCCCACTTACACATGGAGGCTTAACAACATGCTCCTACATAATCAGTGGATCAATGACCAAATAAAAACAGAGATCAAGCAATATATGGAGAC
The DNA here is from genome assembly GCA_032199065.1 of Smutsia gigantea. Classification (NCBI taxonomy): domain Eukaryota; kingdom Metazoa; phylum Chordata; class Mammalia; order Pholidota; family Manidae; genus Smutsia; species Smutsia gigantea. The sequence continues at coordinate 154,003 of JAVSCE010001481.1, read as the reverse complement.
AAATGACAACAGTAATTCAACACCACAAAATATGTGGAATGCAGCGAAGGTTCTGCAAAGAGGGGAGTATATTGCAATACAGGCCTACCCCAGGAAAGAAGAACAATCCCATATGAACAGTCTAAACTCACAATTAACAAAACTAGAAAAAGAAGAACAAATGAGGCCCAAAGTCAGTAGAAGGAGGGATGTAATTAAGATTAGAACAGACATAAATAAAATGCAGAAGAATAAAACAATAGAAAGAATCAATGAAAGCAGGAGCTGGTTATTCAAGAAAATAAACAAAATGGATAAACCCCTAGGCAGACTTACAAGAAAAAAAAGTCTACACACAAAAACAGAATCAGAAATGAGAAAGGAAAAATCACTATAGATGCCACAGAAATACAAAGAATTATGAGAGAATACTAATAAAAATTATATGGTAACAAACTGGATAACCTAGAAGAAGCGGACAGCTTTCTAGAAAAATACAACCTTCCAAGGCTGACCCAGAAAGAAACAGAAAATCTCAACAGATCAATTACCAGCAAAGAAATTGAAGTGGTAATCAAAACACTACCTAACAACCAAACCTCTAGACCTGATGACTTCATCACTAAATTTTATCAAACATTTAGTGAGGACATAATACCCATCCTCATTAAAATTTTCCAAAACATAGAAGAGTGAATACTCCCAAATTCATTCTATGAGGCCAGCATCACTCTAATGTCAAAAACAGGCAAAGACACCAAAAAAAAAAAGAAAATTTCAGATCAATATCCCTGATGAACACAGATGCAAAAAATCCACAACAAAATATTAGCAAACTGAATTCAAAAATACATTAAAAAGATCATCCATATGATCAAGTAGAATTTTTTTCAGCTATACAAGGATGGTACAATATTCAAAAATCCATCAACATCATCCACCACATCAATAAAAAAGAACAGAAACCATGTGATCATCTCCATAGATGCTGAAAAAGCATTCGACAAAATTCAACATCCATTCATGATAAAAACTCAACAAAATGGGTATAGAGGGCAAGTACCTCAACATAATAAAGGCCATATATGACAAACCCACAGCCAACATTATACTTAACAGCGAGAAGCTGAAAGCCTTTCCTTTAAGATTGGGAACAAGACAAGGATGCCCACTCTCCCCACTTTTATTCAACATAGTTCTGGAGTTCCTAGCCATGACAATTGGACAACACCAAGTAATAAAAAGCATCCAGATTGGTAAGGAAGAAGTCAAATTGTCCCTGTTTGCAGATGAAATGATATTGTACATAAAACACCCTAAAGAATCCACCCCAAAACTACTAGATCTAATATCTGAATTCTGCAAAGTTTCGGATACAAAATTAATACACAGAAATCTGTTGCATTCCTATACACTAATGATGAACTAGCAGAGAGAGAAATCAGGAAAACAATTCCAGTCACAGTAGTATCAAAAATAATAAAATACCTAGGAATAAACCTAACCAAGGAAGTGAAAGACCTATACTTTGAAAACTACAAGACACTCATGAGAGAAATTAAAGAACATACCAATAAGTGGAAACACATCCCATGCTCATGGATAGGAAGAATTAAGTTTTTCAAAATGGCCATCTTTCCTAATGCGATCTACAGGTTCAATGCAATCCCTATATAAATTCCAACAGCATTCTTCAATGAACTAGAGCAAGTATTTCTAAAATTAATATGAAACCACAAGACCTCAAATAGCCAAAGCAATCCTGAGAAGGAAAAATAAAGCTGGGGGGATTATGCTCCCTAACTTCAAGCTCTACTGCAAAGCTGCAGTAATGAAGACAATTTGGTACTGGCACAAGAACAGACCCAGAGACCAATGGAACAGACTAGAGAGCCCAAATATAAAACCAAGCATATATGGTCAATTAAATTATGATAAAGGAGCCATGGATACACAATGGAGAAATGACAGCCTCTTCAACACCTGGTGTTGGCAAAACTGGGCAGCTACATACAAGAGAATGAAACTATTATTGTCTAATCCCATACACAAAAATAAACCCGTAATGGATCAAAGACCTGAATGTAAGTCATGAAACCATAAAACTCTTAGAAGAAAACATAAGCAAAATTCTCTTGCATATAAACATGAGCAACTTTTTCCTAAACACATCTTCTCAGGCAAGGGAAACAAAAGCAAAAATGAAAAAATGGGACAACATCAAGATTAAAAGCTTCTGTACAGCAAAGGACACCATCAGCAGAACCAAAAGGCATCCTACAGTATGGGAGAATATATTTATAAATGACATATCCGACAAGGGCTTAACATCCAAAATTATATATAAAGAGCTCACATGTCTCAACACCCAAAAGGCAAATAACCTTATTAGAAAATGGGCAGAGGATATGAACAGACACTTCTCCAAAGAAGAAATCCAGATGGCCAACAGGCACGTGAAAAGATGCTCCACATCGCTAAATATCAGGGACATGCAAATTAAAACCGCAATGAGATATCACCTCACACCAGTTAGGATGGCCAGTATTGAAAAGAGTAGGAACAACAAATGCTGGCGAGAATGTGGAGAAGGAGAAACCCTCCTACACTGCTGGTGGATTGTAAACTAGTTCAACCATTGTGGACAGCAATATGGAAGTTCTTCAAAAAACTAAAAACAGAAATACCATTTGACCTGGCAATTCCACTCCTAGGAATTTACCCAAGAAAACAAGTTCTCAGGTTCAGAAGGATAGATGCACCCGTCTGTTTATTGCAGTATTATTTACAATAGCCAAGATATGGAAGCAACCTAAGTGTCCATAAGTAGATGAATGGATAAAGAAGAGGTGGTACATATACAACATGGAATACTATTCAGCCATAGAAAGAAACAAATCCTACAGTTTGCAACCACCTGGATTGATCTAGAGGTTATTATGCTCAGTGAAATAAATCAGGCAGAGAAAGACAAATAACCGAATGATTTCCCTCATTTGTGGAATATAACAACGAAGCAAAACTGAAGGAAGAAAATAGCAGACTCGCAGACTCTAAGAAGGGACTTGACGTTATCAAAGGGGAAGGGTGAGGGAAGGCGGGTGAGGCAGGAGGGAGAAGGGGATTTTGGGGTATGATGATTAGTATACATGGTGTTTGTGGGGTCATGGGGAAGACAATGTAGCACAGAGAAGACAAGTATGGACTCTGTGGCATCTTACTACACTGATGGACAGTGAGTGCAATGGGGTATGGGGCGTTACTCAATAATAAAGGTGAACGTAGTAACCATATTGTTTTTCTTGTGAAATCTTCATAAGATTGTATATCAGTGATACCTTAATAAAAGAAATACATACTCTCCTCTTTCAAGTTTTATGCTTTTTATTTCTGTCTATTTTCTAAATATATTGGCTACAGTGTTACTTCCTGCTATTAAAATACAATAGCAAGTTGCTGTTTTTCCTTCTCTTCTATTTCTTTAAGCTCATTTTTAATACTTAGAGAACATTCTGAAATTTTAGATTGAAATAATGCCTTTCGAAAAAAAGCTTGTCATTTTAATTGGAAAGGAATCATTTTGTAGATCTATAATTACTGACTCACTGATAAAATTTTCCCTTTGATAAAAGTAACCAGAAAAAATTTAAAATGTAGAAGAGCAAAAAATAACAGGAAAATTAATCCTACCACTCAGAGTCTATGACTACTGGAAATATAATGGTATGCTGCATTCTAGGGATGTTTCCCAATTAGATACCTCAGAGAAGATGTATTTTAATATGCAGTGGGTGATTTTTTAATAGCTAGCTGTAATTTTGGCAGTTTGGTTCTCTTTCTTTAAGATTTTGAACTTTGGAGTGAACATTGAATTGGATTTCAGTTAAATCAATAACACTCTTTTAGGTAGGAGGATTGTTTGTACTTTCATTAGTAAGAAAGAGCTTATGTTCCAACATCTATTTCTTCTTCACTTCACGCATACAAATTTCACATACCTACTCACTAAGATAGCAATCCGAGACTGCTGCATATGGTATGTCCAAACCTCTCTGTCAGTAATGGGATTTTATTTTTCCTTTTTTTCTTATTATTTATTTATTAAGGTATTATTGACATACTATACTCTTATGAAGATTTTGCATGAAAAATAAATGCATTTACTACATTCACTCATGTAGTAATGGGATTTTCTAAGTGGTGGTGTGGTTTTCCACCTGTTACCAAGTATCACTATATTGCTTGACTATTCAACTGCAGTTAACTATATATTAAAGCTATTAAGTCATACTGGAAAACATTCTTTGGTTTGTAGATCGATATACTGGATATTTGTAGGTGTTTTTTTTTATTTTTTATTAACGTATTATTGATATACACTCTTATGAAGGTTTCACATGAAAAAACAATGTGGTGACTACTTTTACCCATATTATCAAGTCCAAACCCATATCCCAATGCAGTCACTGTCCATCAGTGTAGTAAGATGCCACAGATTCACTGTTTGCCTTCTCTGTGCTACACTGTTTTCCTGTGACCCTCACACCATACGCACTAAACATAATATCCCTCAATCCCCTTCTCCCTCCCTCCCCATTCACCTTCCCACACCCCTCCCCTTTGGTAACCACTAGTCGCTTCTTGAAGTCTGTGAGTCTGCTGCTATTTTGTTCCTTCAATTTTGCTTCGTTGTTATACTCCACAAATGAGGGAGATCATTTGGCACTTGTCTTTCTCTGCCTGGCTTATTTCACTGAGCATAATATCCTACAGCTCCATCCATGTTGTTGCAAGTGGTAGGATTTGTTTCTTTCTTACGGCTGAATAGTATTCCATTTTTGTGTATATGTACCACCTCTTCTTTATCCATTCATATACTGATGGACAAGGTTGCTTCCATATCTTGGCTATTGTAAATAGTGCAGCAATAAACATAGAGGTGCATATGTCTTTTTGAATCTGAGAAGTTGTATTCTTTGGATAAATTCCAAGGAGTGGGATTCCTGGGTCAAATGGTATTTGTATTTTTAGTTTTTTGAGGAACCTCCATATTGCTTTCCACAATGGTTGAACTAGCTTACATTGCCAACAGCAATGTAGGAGGGTTCCCCTTTCTCCGCATCCTCACCAGCATTTGTTGTTCTTAGTCTTTTGGATGGTGGCCATCCTAACTGGTGTGAGGTGATATATCATTGTGGTTTTAATTTGCATTTCCATGATAATTAGCAATGTGGAGCACCTTTTCATGTGCCTCTTGGCCATCTGAATTTCTTCTTTGGAGAAGTGTCTGTTCAGCTCTTCTGCCCATTTTTTAATTACCTTATTTGCTTTTTGTTTGTTCAAGTTCGTGAGCTCTTTATATAATTTGGGTGTCAACCCCTTATCGGATATGTCATTTATGAATATATTCTCCAATAGTGTAGGATGTCTTTTTGTTCTACTGATTGTGTCCTTTGCTGTACAGAAGCTTTGTCGTTTGATATAGTCCCACTTGTTGAGTTTTGCTTTTGTTTCCTTTGCTCAAGGAGATGTGTTCAGGCAGAAGTTGCTCATGCTTATATTCAGGAGATTTTTGCTTATGTTGTCTTCTAAAAGTTTTACGGTTTCATAACATACATTCAGGTCGTTGATCCATTTTGAGTTTACTTTTCTGTATGGTGTTAGACAATAATCCGTTTTCATTCTCTTGCATGTAGCTGTCCAGTTTTGCCAACACCAGCTGTTGAAGAGGCTGTCATTTCCACATTGTATATCAATGGCTCCTTTATCATAATTTACCTGACCGTATATGCTTGGTTTTATATATGGGCTCTCTAGTCTGTTCCATTGTTCTATAGGTCTGTTCTTGTGCCAGTACCAAATTGTCTTGGTTACTGTGGCTTTGTAGTAGAGCTTGAAGTCAGGGAGCGTAGTTGCCCCCGCTTTATTCTTCTTTCTCAGGATTGCTTTGGCTATTCAGGGTCTTTTGTTGTTCCATATGAATTTTAGAACTATTTGCTCTAGTTCATTGAAGAATGCTTTTGGTATTTTGATAGGGATTGCATTGAATCTGTAGATTGCATTAGACAGGACGGCCATTTTGAAAATGTGAATTCTTCCTATCCATGAGCACAGGATGTGTTTCCATTTATTGGTATCTTCTTTAATTTCCCCCATGAGTGTCTTGTAGTTTTCAGAATATAGGTCTTTCACTTCCTTGGTTAGGTTTATTCCTAGGTATTTTATCCTTTTTGATGCAACTGTGAATGAAATTGTTTTCCTGATTTCTCTTTCTGCTAGCTCATCGTTACTGTATAGGAATGCAACACATTTCTCTGTATTAATTTTGTATCCTGCAACTTTATTGAATTCAGATATTAGATCTAGTAGTATTGGGGTGGATTCTTTAAGGTTTTTTATTCACAATATCATGTCATCTGCAAACAGGGACAGTTTGACTTCTTCCTTACCAATCTGGATGCGTTTTATTTCTTTGTGTTGTCTGATTGCCATGGCTAGGACCTCCAGAACTATGTTAAATAAAAGCGGGGAGAGTGGGCATCCTTGTCTTGTTCCCCATCTTAAAGGAAAAGCTTTCAGCTTCTCGCTGTTAAGTATAATGTTGGCTGTGGGTTTGTCATATATAGCCTTTACTATATTGAGGTTCTTGCCCTCTGTAACAATATTTGTGAGAGTTTTTATCATGAATGGATGTTGAATTTTGTCGAATGCTTTTTCAGCATCTATGGAGTTGATCATGTGGTTTTTGCCCTTTTTTGTTTATGTAGTGGATGATGTTGATGTATTTTCTAATGTTGTACCATCCTTGTATCCCTGGGATGAATCCCACTTGATTATGGTATATGATCTTTTTGATGTGTTTTTGAATTGGGTTTGCTAATATTTTGTTGAGTATTTTTGCATCTATGTTCATCAGGGATTTGGGCCTGTAATTTTCTTTTTTTGTGGTGTCTTTGCCTGGTTTTTGTATTAGAGTGATGCTGGCCTCATAGCATGAGTTTGGGAGTATTCCCTTCTCTTCTACTTTTTGGAAAACTTTAATGAGGATGTGTATTAGGTCTTCACTAAATGTTTGATAAAATTCAGCAGTGAAACCATCTGGCCAGATGTTTTGTTCTTAGGTAGTGTTTTGATTACCAGTTCAATTTCTTTGCTGGTAATTGGTCTATTCAGATTTTCTGTTTCTTCCTGGGTCAGCCTTGGAAGGTTGTATTTTTGTAGAAATTGTCCATTTCTTCTAGGTTATCCAGTTTGTTACCATATAATTTTTCTTAGTATTCTTCCATAATTCTTTGTATTTCTGTGGTGTTCGTAGTGATTTTTATCTTTCTCATTTCTGATTCTGTTTATATGTGTATACTCTCCTTTTCTCTTAAGTCTGGCTAGGGGTTTATCTATTTTATTTTGTTGAATAACTGGCTCCTCCTTTCATTGATTCTTTCTATTGTTATATTCTTCTCAGTTTTATTTATTTCTGCTTTAATCTTTATTATGTCCATCCTACTGACTTGGGCCTCATTTGTTCTTCCTTTTCTAGTTTCATTAATTGTGAGTTTAGACTGTTCATTTGGGATTGTTCTTCTTTCCTGAGGTAGGCCTGTATTGCAATATATTTCTCTCTTAGCACAGCCTTCGCTGTGTCCCACAGATTCCGTGGTGTTGAATTATTGTTGTCATTTGTCTCCACATATTGCTTGATCTTTGTTTTTTTTTTTATCATGATCCATTGATTATTTAGGAGCATGTTATTAAGTCTCCATGTGTTTGTGGGCTGTTTTATTTTCTATGTGTAGTTTATTTCTAGTTTCATACCTTTGTGAACTGAGAGGCTGGTTGGTACAATTTCAATCTTTTTTCATTTACTGAGGCTCTTTTTGTAGCCTAATATATGATCAATTCTTGAAAATGTTCCATGTGCACTTGAGAAGAATGTGTATCCTGTTGCTTTTGGATGAAGTGTTCTGTAGATGTTCGTTAGGTCCATCTTTTGTAATACATTGTTCAGTGCCTCTGTCTCTTCACTTATTTTCTGTCTGGTTTATCTGTCCTTTGAAGTTAGTGGTCTGTTGAAGTCTCCCAAAATGATTGCATTGCATTCAATTTCCCCCTTTAATCCAGTTAGTATTTGTTTCACATATGTTAGTGATCCTGTGTTGGTTGCATAGATATTTATAATAGTTATATTCTCTTGTTGGACTGAGCCCTTTATCATTATGTAATGTCCTTTTTTGTCTCTTGTGACTTTCTTTGTTTTGAAATCTAATTTGTCTGATACAAGTACTGCAACTCCTGCTTTTTTCTCACAATTAGTTGCATGAAATATCTTTTTCCATCCTTTACTTTCAGTCTGTGTATGTCTTTGGGTTTGAAGTGAATCTCTTGTAGACAGCATATAGACAGATCTTGTTTTTTATTCATTCAGTGACTCTATGTCTTTTGATTAGTGCATTCAGACTATTTACATTTGGGGTGGTCATTGATTAGTGTGTACTTATTGCCATTGCAGGATTTAGATTCGTAATTACTAAAGGTTCAAAGGGTAATTCCCTTACTATCTAGCAGTGTAATTTAACTCACTTCATATGCTATTACAAACGCAACTAAAAGTTCTTTTTTTTCCTCCTCCATTCTTCATATGTTAAGTATCATATTCTGTACTTTTTGTTTATCCCTTGATTGACTTTGGGGGTAGTTGATTTAATTTTGCGTCTGCTTAGCATTTAATTGTTCTACTTTGCTGTGGTTTTATTTCCCCTGGTGACATTTGTGTAGCCTTAGGAATACTTCCATCTATAGCAGTCCCTCCATAATGTGCTCTAGAGGTGTTTTGTGGGAATTCAGTTCTCTCAACTTTTGCTTTTCTGGAAATTGTTTAATACCTCCATCAAATTTAAATGAAAACCTTGCCGGGTAGAGTGTTTTGGTTCGACGCTCTTCTGCTTCATTGCATTAAATATATCTTGCCCCTCCCTTTTGGCCTGTGAAGTTTCTGTTGAGAAATCTGATGATTGCCTGATGGGTTTTCCTTTGTATGTGATCTTTTATCTCTGTCTGGCTGCGTTTAAATGTCTGTCATTATCTTTGATATTTGCCATTTTAATTATTATGTCTTGATGTTGTCCTCCTTGGGTCCCTTGTGTTGGGAGATCTGTGCACCTCCATTGCTTGAGAAACTATCTCCTTCCCCAGATTCGGGAAGTTTTCAGCAATTACCTCCTCATAGACCCTTTCTATCCCCTTTTCTCTTTCTTGTTCTGGTACCCCTATAATGCAGACATTGTTCCGTTTGGATTGGTCACACAGTTCTCTCAATATTCTTTCATTCTTAGAGATCCTTTTTTCTCTCTGTGCCTCACCTTCTTGGTATTCCTCTTCTCTAATTTCTATTGCATTTACCATCTCCTCTACTACATCTAATCTACTTTTAAATCCCTCCATTGTATGTTTCGTTTCAGATATGGAATTTCTTAATGATTGAATCTCCATCTTAAATTTGTCCCTGAGTTCTTGAATATTTTTCTGTACCTCCATAAGCATGTTTATGATTTTTATTTTAAACTCTCTTTCAGGATGATGGTCAGTTCAGTTTCGTTTGACCCTTTTTCTGGGGTTTGTGAGATTTTGGTCTGAACCAGGTTCCTTTGATGTTTCATAATTCTATGTAGTGCCCTCTAGTGCCAGAAGCTCTAGTATCTGGAGCTACTCAGCCCCTAGAGTGAGGTTGGGGGTTGTAGGGGAGCGGCACTGGTGCCTGGGTGGAGGAAAGAGCTGTTTCCAGATTCCCATCTGCCATGCCTGTCTCCAGTATCATAGACAGTGGGCCGCGCACACAGGTGTAAGCGTCTGTGCTTGGTGTCTCTTGCTGTTATAGGCTGAGCCTCCCTCTGGCTGGCCTGATGCCAGCACAGTGACTGCCGGTTTGCGTGCAAGTGCCAGCAGGCCAGGAGGAAGGCACAGCAGGTTGCGTGTCACAGTGGGGAGCCTCAGAGCTGAGTAGGCAGCCAGGGGCATGGAGTGTCTGAAGCCCCTCAAAGTTCCCAACCTGCTGGGCGGAGTGCACCCAGACAACCTTGTACACCTATTGCTTCTCCCGCATAGCAAGCTCCATGCAAACCCCGCCCCTTCAGCCGCCCTCTTGCTGCTAGGAAGGCTCTCAGACCGCCTGCCTTTCCTTTGTCCCAGAGCGTTGGGATGTGGATCCCGTCCTCCACAATTGGCCAGAATCTTAGTCTCTCAAGCACTCTGCCTGTCCCAGCTCCCCAACCACACCTACCTCCAGAGCACCACACAATGTAGGTTTGTGCTCCAAAGCAGACTGCTGGTTGTTCAGCAGTCTTAGGCTTCCACTGCCTCCCGGCTCTGTTTCTCCTCCACCTGCCAGTGAGCTGAGGTGGGGGAAGGGCTTGGGTCCCGCCAGATCAAGGCTTTTGTACATTACCCTGTTTCGTGAGGTCTGCTCTGTTCGTGAAGTCTATATGCAGTCTGGTGCAGCCTTCTTTCCTGTTGCTGCCTTATGGCTAGCTCTATTAACTATATTTTCACACTATATGTTGTTTTGGGAGGAATTCTCTGTCTCGCCTCTCATGCCGCCATCTTGAATCCCCCTTCAGGCTTCTTTTTAACCAAGGAAATAGAAATCAGTAGGTTAAAAAAATAATCAAAGTGCCCTTCCTTATACTTGGGTGAAGCTAGCTAAAACAAATCCCAGAATTCTAATGGTTTACCTCTTAGTTGTATAACACTGCCATGTGACTGGTTGGCATTCCATGTGGAGATACAAAGACTGAGACTTCTTCCATTTTATGGCTCTACCTTCTTCAGCACATGGTTTCCAGTGTCACAGTGCTCGTGTATATCAAGCTGATAGAGAAGTAAACATTGGGGAAGGTAGTCCCTCTGCTTGAGTTCCTTGGTCTTCATGTGACATACCTCATTTTTGCTCATATTCCATTGGTAAGAAAAAGTCACATGGCCCTGTGTATTCTGGATGTTCTTTTTTACATGGGTTACAAATGATCTCTTTTCAAACTATGTCATTTTTTACTTTTTTCATAGTGACTTTTATCATGCAATGGTTTAAAATTTTGATATAGTCAACCCTGGCCATCTTTTCCTTTATGAGTTCCTGTGGAGGCTTAGAACGTGGCCCCCAAATCCTTTGACATTCTACCCATCAAATAAATCTGGCTCTATGGCTTTGAATGTGGGCTGTGTGATTCCTTGAACAACAGAATATAACAGAGGCGACACTGTGCCAGCCTTGAGGGCCCAGGCTTTAAGCAGCGGACAGCTTCCACTTCCGTGTGTTGCAGTGTTTTTTAAATGCGACCAGTGTCCTGCGAGGAAACCCATGCGCTGCAGAAGGCACATGGACAGCAGTGACAGCCTGTATGGACTGGCCATGTGTGTGAGTGAGTCATCTTGAGAGTGGTCCTCCTGCCTCGGCCACGCCAACCCAGCAGACATGGTATGGATCAGACATGAGCTGTCCCTGCTGAGCCCTGCCTGCATTTCAGATTTTTGAGCAAAATGAAACAAGTGTTGTTATTTGAAGCCACTGACTTTAAGGATAATACAGTTGTTATACAGCTGGAATAGTAGTACTCTGTGTGTCTTACCTGGAAAAGCCTTTCCTACCCTTCCTCAAGATCGCACACATAATTCTATTTTTGTATGATATATTAAAAACTTGATTTTTCTCATATCTGTGTTCTTGTAATGTATCTGTGACATTTTTTTATTGTGATATAGTGAATGTAACATAGAATTCACCATTTTAACCATTTTAAAGTGTACAATTTAGTGGCATTTAGTACATTCACAGCATTAAGCAACCACCACCACTGTCTAGTTCCAGAACAACTTCATCACCCCAGAAGGAAACCCTGTACCCATTATTTAGCTCATTTTTATGTATGGCTTGATATGGGGATGTAATTTCTTTTTTCCAGATGTACAGCTGTTTTTCCAATGTGATTTATTGAACAGCCCATCCTTTTCCCCACAAATTTAAAATGCTTTCTCTATCATATACCACGTTTCCTATGTATACTTAGGTTTGTTTAAGGGCTGTTTATTCTTCTCAGCTCCCTTACCCAGGGATTTTAGAAAAATGGATTTATATTTATATATATACTGCCAGGCTTCTTGCCAACACCCATTAATTCTTTCTGTGTATATGCACATTTTCCCCTAATGAATTATAACAGATCTCTGAATGCCTTCCCATGTGACCAGAATGTGAGGAATTTCCAAAATTACTTACTGACTTCATTGAAATGTATTATATTTGATATGTTTTGGCTTTAAGTTATATGTTCCTATGCAGATCAGTCTCACTCTATTATTAATAAATGCCCCTTGTTAGTAATTTTCATATGTTGGATTGAAATTTTGAATTTGGCAAGAGAGTAGCTTTAATTAGGATTATTTTTAAGTGTTCAATTTTACTGCTATTCCACACAAACCTAAGCCAATGTGATCACTCCCCATTCTTAGGTTCCTTTTGGTAGATATTGGTAGCACCAAAGAAATTTCAAGTAGGTAAGAATTAGCTGCTATTTACACCCTCATTATCAGATTATAATGAAAACAAATCTCAATCCAAATTCTTCTGGACATATGCACACACACATAGAATTATTAACGAAATGATAACAAACAGGCACAGGGCTGTTTTCCGAACCTGAGGAGATCCCATCTCTGAGGCCTCAAGAGAGGCTCTGACCAACACCTGGCAGAAAAGGGATCACGTAAGGGAAAATTCTGCCCCCTTCATGCCAGCAACAGGCAAACAGAATCCTCCACATTTCATGGTGGATAGAGAAGTGTTTAATTTAAAGGAGGGCATCATGCCTCAGTTAATTCTTAGGTTCTATTCATGAAAGGGTGGGGAAAGTCATTAAAATACATATTTCTTAAATGCTTTATTTCAAGGATAGTCTGTTTTTACTATTCATCATGCTGGTTATAGCCCACTATTTTCACCAGTGAAACCTTTTCTGACATTCATTATGGTCTGTTGTCCACTGAAATACAGAGCAGGCAGTAGAGGCACTTATTTATAGTAGCCACCTCTGGAATATGGGTTTTTATCATGACTAGATTTGGCTACCCCCTAAAATGTATATTAAGTATTTTTTGAATACAGTTGATGCTTGAACAACATGGGTTTGAATTCCATGGGTTCATTTATACATGGGTCTTTTTTTTTCAATAAATATATTGGAAAAAGTTTTGGAGCTAGCGATGATTTGAAAAAACATTTTTCTCTAGCTTGCTTTATTGTAAGAATACAGTATATAATACACATAACATACAGAATGTGTGTGAATTTGCTATTTATGTTATTGGGAAGGCTTCCCATCAACTGTAGATTGTTTTGGGGAGTCAAAGTTATACTTGGATTTCCAGCTGTGGGCACCCTTAACTCCAGCATTATTCCAAGGGTCAAATTTCAAAGTAAATTGCAGACTTCAGGACAAGTATAGTCAGTATTTCTTTATTAAAGTAAAATTGTTTTCCTAAATTCCATTTTAATGAACCAGAAACACTCTTTTTTTGCAAATATTAGTTCCCATCAAATTGTTGTCAGCCCTCAAATTCAATTGTATCCTGATACCACTTTCAGATTATTTTGAAGCTTTGTAACAATGCTAATGTTAGAAAAATCAATTGCTGCTTGTAACTTAAATTTCTGGACACAAATCTTTAAGACTCTTTATTGCTTAGTTTGTTAAAATTAAAGTAGAAATAAGAGTTGATCAAATCAGGAGGTTTTGGTTTTGTGAATAGAATTCTAAGGAATCCAAAATTAAAATGATCAAAACAGTGTTATATCCCATAAAGAAACAATTTGGAAATAATGTGATATCAGTAGAAAAAAAGTTATATTCATTTCTTTCCTTCATCTCTTGTAGCTATTGTCACACAGCACACTCTACAGCAGTAAGACAGGCAAGCAGCTGCCTTCACAACCATTGCCAGTAGTAGCAGTTTTCCTAGGCCTCTTCTTTCATCTGTAAGGGCAGGCAAGGCAGCTGTCTTTATGGATTGGTGTAGCGTTGGCATGGTTTGCTAAGGCAGCTGCTAGCTTGACTTCACAGCTGGGGAAGAAGCACTTGGTATTAACAACAAAATTTAACAAGTATGAAAGACAATTGGTGGGCGAGGAGTCTTTTAATCATATCTTTAATCTTAGATTCTTATGAAATAGGGCTATTGCTTACTCCTAAAAATATAGATATAAGTGAAACGATATGAAATAGTTTGAGTTTCCTGGTTGCCTTTTTTTTTTCCTTTTTTTCTTCAGAATCTCCCTTCCTGAGTGATTTAGAACAGGGACATACAATTGCAGGCTTTTTATTCAGAAGTGGACCACATACTAAAAATTCCTTTTATCTGTAGACAGCATATGAGGTTTTTTCTTATATTAGCCATGGTTATAATTGTTTGCTAGATAATTTTAAAATACTTAATTTTTAAATATTTTAAAAGAAGTCTCAAGACTAGTTTAATTAATTTAAATGATAAAGGTGCACAAATACTGGTCTGGTGTTGCCCAGAGATTAGTTTTGATGAAGTCAGTGAGAACACCTGAGAACTGGTGGGCAAGTTCACTCTGACCCCATAACAACTCTGACTTCAGCCGTCTGGTACTGGTCCTGTCAGCTTTGTTTACAGAAGTTTCAGGAAAGAAACAGTGTTACAGAACCAGATGGATACAAACATTGCCTGGAATTGGTCAGTTAGCCAGAAATTTGGGGATAATTCTGGCATTTTGAGACTCATCTTCAAAATCCCAGAGATGTCATGCTTTCATTTTGAGTTAGTCAGTTCTTGAAACTAAGCCATCCTGAGGTAGCTATAATGCACTGTTCATACTAACAACAATTTGTGAATCTCTTGAAATTGTGGCTTTATTTTCACCCTTCTTCCAAATGTGTCACTTGAGTGCAGCCTGGATCAGCCAAGAGACTCTGCAGTCCGTGTTGCCATCCATTTACCCACTTCGTGAGGGATTAAAATATAGTTCCTGAACCTCAGGCAAATTAGATATGTTCTCATTTTTACCCTTTAATTTTAAGTTCACCATCCACAGGTACTTTGTCACCTCAGTAAGAAATTGCATGCACTAGTTTGGTCTCCCATCTCCAGGTGATTTTTTTGATTTAGCTTACTTACTAATCTCTTCAACACATTTCCTTGCCATCTTACCACATTAAAGTAAGTTAAATGCACATCCTGTGCTTCACCTTCTTCCATAGCAATGGGTCAAAATAATTAACATGAGCATAAACATGAAAAACATTTTCTTTAATTTACAATATTCAAGGCATAAACTCTTATGCTGGATAATACAATGGAAGATGTACATATCTACCTTCTCTTTACATCTGAATTATTGAAATTCTTTCCTCTTTCATTGGAAGTGATTTATCTTCAGCAATATACAACCAAGTTTTTCAGCATTATAAAACCAAGTTTTTGGTTTTCTTAAGTTCATTTCCAGCTCATCAGTTCATGTGAGCTAATTTGACTTTTAAAAATTGAGTCTAAAATCTTGGAAGAGCTGTATATCATTATATGCAGCGTATTGATTGGTGGATGAGGGGCAGGAGGTTTGACTAGGTGACTTCTTGAGAGTCTCAAGAATATAATCTTTATACTATAGTTAGTTTGTCTTGTTCTGCAGATGTCTTTCTTAATGATTGCTTAGTGTGGGGAAGTAAATGTTGCAGGTCTCTGGCTTTTAGATGTACAAACACAGTATGTTACATAGAGAGAATGATAGAGGATACGGAGAACACTAGTTGCATCTTCGTGCTATTTGGAGCATCCTTCCTCAGTTGGTGACCTGGAAGAATAGAGGGAGCAGCGGATCAAGGTCATGTGCAGCCGCGTCTGAGATTCAGGACCCGCTGGAAGATTTGAGGATTTTCAAATATTTCTCCAAATGATTAAATATGTAAAGTAACTGCCTAAGATATGCCTTACTTTTTCTTAAAGATACATCTTTGTCTAGGGTTGGTGCTAGCATCCACTAATCTGATTTAAAATTTTAATTTTATTGTTAAGCGTAGGCTTATTTCACTAATTTGTCTATTAGTGTAGGAAAAAGGGGATAACCCGTATTTACAAATGATGGCTTCTTTTCAGGTATTTCAGTACCTAGGTCCAAAAAATAATGAAACATCATCAATGTTGTGCATTTCATTGCTTTTACCTGTGTGAGAAAACTCTTTTCAACAATTCTTTCTACCCCAGGGGTACTATGGATTGCTTGTACTGTCAATACTTTTCTCCACTTCTTTTGTCCAGTACAATACACCTCCTTGTCCCTTTTTTTGAGAGTGGTGGTAGAATTTCACCTACCATTTAAAATGTAGATGATGCATTGTTTGGAAAAGTTGGCTTTGAGAAAATTGGTTTAAATCTAAGTGAATCATCACCTAGGTTGTGTGTGTACCTGGGCCAGCAACCCGACCTGGTGGGAAAGCTACGCGCACCGCCTTTGGAGGCGGTTAAACAAGATTCGGCTCTACGGTTTCTCTGCTGTGAATCAAGGCATGGCCTCTTAATCACCTGTCTGTTGTCCTTTACAAATTCGCAGTATTCATTCTGTGACATTGATGTCAGAAGCAACATTTATAAGAGAAACTTTAAAAATCATTTGTCTAGAATAAGACTCCCATGATGCCAGTTCTCCAGAATAGAGAAGAGAACCTGGAAATAATATGACCACAAAACCTCCGGTATCTTCTTATCAGATATTTCTGCCAAATATGTAATCCATCAGTCTCACCTCAAATGTAAAGAATCAGAATATCTGAGGATGAGACCCAGAGGTCAGCCTTCAACACATCCCCCAACTACTTCAAATTCTTACTAAACATGAAGAAACAATGTTTCTGGCCTTTCATAAAGAACTTCATTAAATATTTCTTAATAAGATTACTTGGTTTTCTGAACTAAGAGAAATTAGAAGTGGTTCACTTCTAAAAATCATATGGGAAATTGAAACAGGTGCCAGGGTGGCAGCAGAAATAAGGATAACATTGTGAAATGAGCCCAGAAAACTAAAAGGTATGCTCCTTAAAAAGAACTTCCATAACAGAGTTTCTGAAGGAAAACTGAAACCAGGCTGGTTTTTTTTTTTTTTTTTTTTTTTTGCTGTTGCTTATTACAAGAATAATAATTGATTGCTTGTGCAGTAAACTTTTTAAGGGTAGTTCACATGACCTAAAAAAGGCAAGTACATGTATCATAGGCAACTGTGACTACTTTCTGCTTCAAAACCACCGTGCAGGCAAAGGAGTGAAACAATAATAATGGGCTGACTGATGACACAGAAAATACTTGATTGCATGACTGACTGCATCATGACGAGACTTAAGGACTCAGTGTGCCCCTCAGTAAGCAGTGGCTTTGTAAAAGGAGTGTTGTCCTTCTTTCAGATGTGTACGGATGTGGTGTGGCCATAAAAGATGTTTTTTCAGTGTTTTTCAGAGCAAAATCCTTTTGAAAGGAAGGATGAAAATCACCTGTGGAAGTGGGTAACTAAATCCAGTGTTAAGGGATTTGTAGAGAAACTCTGCTCTGATCTTTGAATAAGTATCTCTGAAACTGTGGTTGCTGTGTGTATTGATAGAAACTAGAAGTAGTCACTACAGACACCTGGTCAGCCTCCCTCCCACCCCTACAGCGAGCTCAGCACATCCATGGAATCCTCCAGTCTAGAAGATTTTATGTTAAATGTTTGGTTTCACTTACTTAATAAATACTTGTAAATGTGTATAAAGATTAATTGTGCTCATTTTTCATTTAGTTATATGATCGTGAATAAATGTTTCCCTAAAGAGAAAAGCCATTTATATCATTGAACTTACAGTCCAACTTCTCTAGAAACCAATTATATCATAACTTGACAGTTTGATGTACCTTTCTGACACATTTGGAATAAAAAGTGTCCAGTTGTCTACAGTTCTCTTATGTTGAACACTTAGTTTGGATCTAACTTGTGTACACAAATGGGCTTTTCCAATGTCTTTGAGGAGAGGGGAAACACAAGTAAGGCATCTTTGATTCGGTGGCATTCACTGCTAAAGCTTCTATCATGATCCGTCCAGTAATTTGCCCCAATGACACAGGGAAAAGAGCACAGCCCGGACTCCGATCAGGCTTTGAATCCCAGCTCTGCTGTTTGCTAGCTGTGTGACTTGGGAGAAGTATTTTTTACTTGGGAAATTGTGATAGTAGCATCTACTTCTAAAATTGTTTATGTGAGAATAGTGAAATAATTGTAAAATACAAAGCACAATGCATGGCAAATAGTAGTAGTTGAATAAACTCCACTAAAAAAAAAGTCCAGTATTCAGCAACGACTTACGTGTTTCTGTGGCAAACCCTCCATTTGTGTCTTGGTAATACGACATTCATATTTCATTTGATATACAAAACTTCCCCACGGCACATTTCTTCAGTAATTAAATCAGAAAGAATTTGTACATCCTTTAAGTTATTTTATTGGTTGGCAGTTCTTCGGTTACTTGGTTTGCTGTTGTACTTTTAATTATAGTTATGAACATGATTTAGTCATATGCTAGTGACTACCAAAAAAGATGAATTAATTAGCTTCTAGAATAATAATACTTAAAAAATATATACATGCACTCTGCTGTGTTCAGTGAGGAGAAATCCAGATCACAAACTAGGACACATTTTTAATCCCTTTTCCAGTAATGGTTTTTAAATACTATGTCATAAACCAGTGTCACTTAATAGAGCACAGCTCTGACCCTCTCATTTAACAGCTGCCTTGCAAACTTTTTTTTTTTTTGGCAATTTTAAGAAGATAAATTTTTTCAAAAGAAATACATGGACAGATTACTGTAGCAGAGTTGCAACCAAGCTTTCTGATTTAAACTATTTTACAAAATGTGTCATGGAAAAAGAGTGCCGTAACTGTCTCATGAGGCATCCAAACCATATTTTGCATGATTTCAGAACTCACAGATCTTTTTGTAGTTTTCTGGCTCCTATGCACAATGTCAGAGGGGAGTAAACATATTAAATGTAAAGTATTAGAAAATGCCTTTTGAAATAAAACTGGAATGTGATTTCCTCTCCAGCCTGGTTCATAGTGTAAGGTTATGTCAAACTATGAAAGGTAAAAGTACACTCCATATTGTCTTTGATTTGAAAAATAAAAAACTTCATTATTTTTCATTTATTCCATTTCTATCAATAATTACATGCACAAATTTTAGTTATTTATAGTGTTTCAGTGTACTAAAAATCAGGTGCATTTCACATGGACAGGTCTTTCGGGCTCTGAAAATCAATGTCAGTCAGCTCTATTGTCATTAAACTTTTTGACCTATAATTTTGTGATTGCTCCTGCTCTTAAAATGATAAATCTAAGAGATTTTTCCATTTGCAGCCTCTTAAATTATTTTATAGATTCCCTCTTCCTATTTGTCTCTTGCTACAGCTTTCATGTGAAATTCTGCATGATTTTCAACAGAAGTTTTTGAAAGCCCAGAGAAATGTTAGTATATCTTTGAGAAAAAATAAGTCACTCTTGATTTCTTTAGTGATAATAAATTTTGCCATCAGTTTTAAGAGGCAGTAATTCAAGGACTTTTTTCTGGTTCTAAAAACTAAGGGCGTGTTTATTATAAAATAGAGAAATTTAGTATCACACCACCATCAGATAATATTATTGTTAACATTTTAATTTTTTTAAGGAAGTGTCCATTTTTTGAAAGGTGAGTTGACATCATATATTATATTTTATAAACTGGTATTTCCATTTACTAACTGTACAGTGAACATTTTATTATATATTCTCTTAAACTTTATTTTCTTGGTTGTATAGTACTTCTTATAGAAATGTATCGTGATTTATTTTTTAAATCCTCTATAGTTGGGTATTTGGCTATTTATACATTGTTTCTACTTTAAAGCTGTAGTAAACATCCTTATGCTGATCTCTTCTCACTTGTTTTGGAGAAAATCCTAAAGGTAAAATTGTTGGGCCAATGGATATAAACACTCTATTGCCAAATTGCTCTCTAGGAAGATAGCACTGATTTAAAATCTGTTTGAAACATGGGTACTCTATTTTTAAGTATCAAACATATTGATAACAAACGTGTCTAATTTTAATTTGCATCTATTTGATCATTAATGTAATTGAGCTTTTTCTTTTCTTTGTTTGGGGGTCAGATGGAAGTTGTAGGCCTCTAACATTGTATTTTTCCTCTGGCAGATTCCCAGTCATAGTCTTTGTCCATTTGCCTCTTGGTTGTGCCTTAATTTCTTTTACTTCTTGAAGCCCAAATATTGATTTGAGACGGAGGTAAACATAACAGAAAAGTCTTTCTTGATATAAGATACCAGAATGTAATATTCTTATGGAAATAATAATTTACATTGTAAATTTTTATAGGGAATGTATAGTTTACAACTGTTTTATTCTTGAGAGTATAAGTTTAGTGTTTTATTTGGATTTATCACCATAAATATAAATGAAGTTCTAGAATATTCTCTAAATTAGATAACTTCTTTTTCTTAGGGATCTTCATCTCTAAAGCCAGCAGTCCTTAGATGATCACAAGCCTAAACTCATTTGAAAACAGAAAATAAATTTTGCCGCGTTTTCAGGATTTGGATTTAAAGTAATGGTAGATGGCAGATGTAGTTGTGTGACTGTCATCTTAAACAAACAAAAATAAAAGGGAAGAGGAAAGGAATGAAAGACCATTTCCTTACCAAGCAATCACACAGTTTATTGTCTAGGAAATAAAAAAGAAGAAAACAGAAAAAAGAGCCAGTTTTGTGTACTGTCGAGCACACAGATGTTCCTCTTGGCAGCCATACAGTACTAGTCAGGACTGGGGTTTTTGCAGGCGTAGAATGTGAGCCGCCTTTGTTGGAGACAAAATGTTGCCTGTGGTGGGAATTGCTGCAGTGATGGGAAAGTATCGTAATGTATTGTTGGATCACTGTGATTTTCAATAGAGACAGTACATTAAAGTAGCTTTGTGGGCAGTGGATTGTTTCAGCCAAGCCTAGCTAATAACACACTCATCTTGGCAAACTCTATCTAAAAGGTAGAGCTGGCATAGTTTTGTGGTCATGGAGCCTGTCCCGTGCTTGGGCATCAGAGTTACTTTTGCAAGCACTAGTTTTTAACAACCAATTTAATGTGACCCAACAAAAGCGTTTGTGACCTTCAAGCTAGAACTGTAACCACTTTTCAAATGGAACCATTTTTTTAAATTTCTTTTTTTTGATAATTATTAAACTAGTCTATTTCAGAATAAGAAAATATCTTTTTAACTGAGTTGTTTCCCCTTAACCCACTTTTCATTTAGGATTATGTTTTGTTACAAAAAGATGGTGCATGACATACATAAGCAATATCTTTGTGTATACCTAGGGTGATTTCTGTTTAAATATGAATACTATATTATGAGATGTTTAAACCGTATGTTTAAGTCTAATCACTAGAAAGCAAAAGTGAGTATTCTTTAACTGCTTGCCAGCAGTATCTGGGTCTTCCATATAGTTGAAGTAGAACTACTAGTTATGCTACACTAGATGTTAACATAGATACTAACTATAGTTTAAGGTTAAAATGAAAGCTTTAAGGATTGACAATTGAAATATTTTTAGTTGTCCTCCCTTTGATGCTCCTTTTTATTTTAAATATAATATTGAATGAGTTTTTGTGGCCTTTTAATTGCTTACATAAAATCTAAACAAAAAGGGAAAGGAGACTATAAAAAAGGTAGTCGTGACTGAATCTTTATGATCCCTCCTACAGAGATAGGTTTGCTGAATGGGAGATGGAACCAGTATTTTCTTGGAGGTATAGAGCTGGTAAGAACCACAGATATGTACACAACGTCCTCTTTTGACAGAAAACAGGGAGACCCCAGAAATTAGCCAGTAATCCTGTCTTTGTTAGTGAGTCAGGACCTGATGATAAAGCTCCTAATTCTCAGGCCTAAGCTCTCTCCTGCATTCTTCAGACTCACCAATAAAAGCAACATTCATTTACTGAGCCCTGCTCTGTTCAAGGATTCATCAGAGAGGATCTCTACCTTAAAGAAGCCTATATTACAGTTAGAAAACAAGAATACATTCATTCAAAATTGTTGATAACAAAATATTTAAATAGTAGGTCAAGACAATAGTAAAAATTTTACCTCAGAGCACTACTTCTTTAATGGCCAAGTGAACTGTGCTAACAGTAATTATTCTTGAACAGGATATATATATATATATATATATATATATATTCAGGGTGGATAGTCAGAGGAAGACTTTTTTCATAGAGGCTGGGTTTAGGTAGGTCTCATCTGCCTCACTGGTGAATTCCCACTTATTCTATAAAATTTAACATAAATGTGAGCTCTTCTCCCTAGGATTCCATGACATTTCTTCCCTGAATGAAGTGTTTGCATTTACATATACATATATATTCACACATAATATACATTACATTTGCATATACCTCTACTATACCTTTACATTTACATATTCCACATTTTGCTATAGTTATCTTCCCTGCTAGACTCTGAACTCCTTAAGATCACAGACTTATTCTTTGTATCCTGAGTATCTGTTTTGTACAAAATGGTAACCAGTATTTGTTTCAAGAAATTTCACATATGCATGTACTCACACAAATGGGAATTCATATGACAGTAACACATGTTATGGACTGAATTATGACTCCCTGCAAAGTTCATATGTTGAAGCCCTAACCCCCAATGTGACTATATATGGAGATTAGGGCCCATAAGGAGGTAATAAGGGTTAAGTGAGTTCAAAAGGGTGGGGTCCTAATCCAGTGGAATTGTGCTCATAAAAGGAGGAGACATAGGGGCACTCCTGTGCCTCATATGCGCTGAGGAAGGGCCATGGGAGGATATAGTGAGAGGGCAGCAGTCTAGTCTGCAAGCTGAAAGGAGCCTCTTCCAGGAGCTGGATCAGTCAGAACCTTAATTTTGGACTTCAGCTTCCAGAACTCTAAGAAAATAGCATTTCTGATGTTTAAGACACCTATGTGTAATATTTCCTTATAGCAGTCCAAGCAGACTAATACACATACATATAAACAAGCAACTTTAGGCATAGATACTAGCACCAGTATTTTTTTAAAAGAAAAGAAAAAAATTTTTAAGTAATCTATAGGTGTTTGTTAATATCTCCCAGTTCTGACTCCCTGTAGAGTTGCCAAGTCTGTCCCAGTAAATTATAAAGGAATCCTGGATTTTATTTCCCTTCCCTCACCCCAAATTCAAACTTAAAGAATGCCTCCAATGAGTTTTGTTTTCTTTTTCTTTAATATATGTTGAAGATGGCTGCTGGATTTGTCTATCTGAACAATATTCTAGTATTTAATGAAATCATATTGGAAGTCAGTATCTGTTCAGTTATCTAGTACACTTATCATGTGGTGTATTTCATAATAGCTACTGGATTTATTGAGTATGCATTATGTGCCAGGCACTTTGCATACCTCATAATACGTTAAGCTGCATGTCAGCCTTGCCAGGTGGTGCATGTGCCCTCATTTTACAGGTAAGTTAACAGCCCATACAAGGTAGATTTCTTGCACCCAGTCACAGTCAAACCTAGATCTTTCTGTGACTCTTTAAAGCCCCTATTCCTTCTCTGTTCTACACTGACAAAACTGATATCTGGCAATAAATGTATATATATTCTTCTCTCATAAAATAAAATTTATATTCCACAAAGTGTATCCCTTTTTGCTTAGATGTGATAAGATTAGTTCCAAGTTTGATTCCAGTGTTACTTATCATTGTATTTTAGGGGCCTGGAAGCATTTACTCCTTCTGTTTCTGATACCATATCTTAAGTGCACATTACATTTTATGCATATTCCACATCAAAAAATGAAGTTATTTATTGGACATGAAAAATGCTCTATTTCAATTTTTATAAAATAAGTTAGTGTTTGAACAACAGACAAAACTTCTGGTTTTGGTGGCAACAAAATACAACTAGCAGAGCAAGGTTAAAAAGAACTTGATTTAAGGGAAAAACAGAATCATACGTTTACATTAGAATTACAGAGAAATATTAAAATCCTTACCCAGAACACTTGCAATTTGAGGAAATACAGTTTGGTATTATGAACAGTATCTGTTGTTATTTTTATGAGGGCATGTTGCCAGTTGGTATGTATTGTTTATTTTGGCCTGGTTGATAGGCACGCTTTATATGGTACTTTTAAAGGGATAATCATTAGTTTTGTCAAAGTGCTTTTTAGCAATTCAGTTAGCATAAGTTATGATTATAATTTTTATTTTCCATTTGCATCTTCTAATGATTTGGGATAATAAATTAGAACTTAAGATTTGTGCTCTATTTAAAATTTTAATGAACAGAAATATTGGAAAACTATAGAACTTTATGAGCACACTCTGCCTTTATTTTGTTAATGATGGTTGCTGAGCTTGAGAGTGCAGTACAGATAGTACCTAGTACCGTGGTGAGAGACTCTTGATAGGCATCTTACACATTGAACAGAAAGCAGCAGTAGGCTGTTTAGGTCAAGGAAACATGGCAGATGGTACTTTGAAATAATGAGACAAATCCAAAATACACCAAGTAGTCTGCATATAAAGGTTCACTTGTTAATTGAATGTTTAAGGCTGCAATAATATCTATATAGCTAATAAAAATTAATAGAATTTTGGATTTTTATTTATAATTCGGATTATATATAATTTTGTACATAATATTTTAGGCTGTGTCAGTTTTCAAACAGTTAAAATTGCAGAAAAGTGGAAAAAAATCACAGAACTGCAAAAGCTTTTGGGTCTGTGCTACATTATGCTTTTTAAAGATGAGGAAATTGTTCACTAAATGAACTATCTGGGTGTCAAAATACACAGATTCTCACATGCTCACTCACACTCTCTCTTTCATGCACAGCACACACAGGGACAAGTTGTTGGCATCACATATAAGTCAACATTACTGTGAACATTTGTATAAACTAGAAAAACAGGTATTAATTGAATCAAATATTTTGACATTTTCTCTTCAAAAAAGAAATTTACTTCTAAAGGCTTAAACTTTAAATGAGGAATTGTAAGAAAATCTGAGAAAGTTCTAAACTATTTTAACTTGGATAAAAACCTAGATGGTTAATGATTTCAAAAGAACTATTTTTAAACCTCTGAGAATTATGATTACAGCAAGATGTCTAAATTGACTAGCACAGTCAGAGTTCCTCACAGTATTCTCTTTGGGTACTGAGGTTCAATCCAAGCCTTGTATTTGTCAGTTTTGTATTATTTAATGTATTTATATCAAAGAACTAGTCAGAAAGATTCTTTCTATTTTAAGTCTCTGAGAACCATCACTAGCATGCACTGACAGATGTTGAAGAATGTGGAAAGAATGTCGAAAACCTCTCCCAAAGAAAGTCTTTAAACCATGTCCTTAATACAGAAATGCAAAACCAGATTTAATTACCCTTTTCCTAAACAGCTCAGACATGCAGGCTCATTTAGTGCAGCACATGGTCTGAGAAAGTGCACAGTGGAAGGGAGCAGTCATGGTGAAGGCTGGGGTTGAATCCATTTAGGCTGCAGTTTACAAAGATCACTCAGAGGCAGGCACTTTGAGTTAAAAGAAATACACCAAGCAGTAAAAACACAGGCTATTTTTATTTTGAATGTGCTCATTGGAGACATTCTGTTTGCCTTTAAAGACCAACAGTATTAAATGGTTTTAATATGAAGTACAAGATTTCTGAAAAACTAGTGTCTGGAGTATTTTTCCTAAATTAAAAAAAAAATGTAAAAAGACAAAATTTTTTTGAGATTTTTTTCCTGATAATTCATTATTTGCTACTAGTGAAAATAACTTTTTCTGATGGAGAACAGTTGAAATAATGTGTTAGAGGACAGCACCATGGCTTACATTTTATTTTAAAGGGAAGACATAAGACTATATGAAGTGGTAAATTCTTACCACCCCTAAAGGAATTAAACTTACCTTTCTTGCCAGAAGTCACAGGTAATTGAGAACTTAAGAAAAAGAAAAGGAAAAAAGTCTGTGACTCCTTTTATATACCACTTTGTGGCATTAGGCAAGTGACTTCCATGTGTCTTAATTTTATGTCTGTTAATGGGGGAAGCTATCTTTATAGAGAATTTAAATTTAACCTCAAAATATCTAAGTTCAGTTGCTCTATGTCTAGTACAATGTGACACACAGATGTGAAGAATAATACGGAAGGTAACAGAAAGGAGAAAAATACTGAGCAGTTAGTAATGGCAGAAATTGATCTGGTTGGTTATTTATTGCTGGATCTAATTAGTAGTAATTATTTATTGTAACAAATTATTTCGATTGCTATTTTTACTTTAAAACTAGTCTTCTTGCCTTAGTGTATATTTATATATTGTGGGAAAAGTGTGCTTACTATTTTGATGGTCAATTTGAAATTGTCTAGAGCTGCACTGTCACATGGCTTTCATTTAAATTAATTAGAATTAAATATAATTTTGAAATTCAACTTTTGTCCCACTAGCTATTTTTCAAGTGCTCAATAACAACATTATATAGTGTTTCCATTATCACAGATATTTAATAAATATTTAAATAAATATTTAATAAATCAATTTAAAATCTGAAGTAGGACTTTAGAGTCCATATGACTTACAGGCAATCTGTGGACCCCATGAAATTGTAGCAAAATGTTGTTTACGGGCATTTGTACATTTTTTGGAAGAAAGAGTCCTTTGATATAACCAAAGGAACGAGGAAAAACCAGTTAAATAAAAGAATAATATAATCCCATTGTAGAAAGAAGACATAGGAGAGAGAGATTTAGGTCTATAAAATCATGAAAGGAGGTGGTTGATAAGGTTAGAAGTTAAGTCTACTATAGAAATCTACTACTGCTAGATTTAAAAAAAAATCCTTCTTGGAAGAACAAATAATGAACCTATAGAAATTATTCTCTTCCCCCTCCAAGAAATGGCTTAAAATACCAGTAGTTTCATAAAGGCTTAACTCCATCAAGAATTCAAGAAGCAAGAGTGAAGTAAAGTTAGACAGCTTCACTTGCCCCTCAATCTTCCTTGAGCTACTGTCGAAAAGTACTGGATAAATCACTCTGACCCTTTTGTGGCTGACAATATATGCTGTTTTCTTGCTTCCAGTTATGTTGTGGTTAATGCTGGGAAGTGTGGACTCTTTTAAATGTGTAGTTCTCTGAATTTTACTTGCTTTTGTTCAGTGCTATTTTACCTCACATCCTCAACGGAAATTCAGCAGTCATTTCAAAAGAAATTGTTTTCAGTTTTGTAGAACATTTATGTTACATTTTAAGAGAGGAATGTTTATGCCATTAAAATGAGTAAGACTCGAATCAAAGCAAATATTGGAAGAAAGCTCACTCCCAAATTTCCCTTCTATGGGAATCCTTTATTTAATTTCATTATAACTGGGCATGCTCTTGTATGCCCTATCAGCCCAGCACGCTAGTATCAGGTATCACTGGGTTTGTCTGGATGAGGGTGAGGTTGCTAGTGGTGGTGTTGACAATGAGAGCTAACATATATGGAGCACTGATAAGGGCTTGGCTTATGTTAACTTATTTCATGCTCGAAAGAACCTAGGAGAGAGGCATAATTATTATTCCCATTTTACAAATGAGGAAACTGAAACAGAGATAAAGTAACTAGCTCAGAGTTGCATGTTTATAAGTGGTAGAGCTGGGCACATCTGTAGTTGTCTGGCTCCAGAGCCAATGCTGTCAATCCCGACATTGCTTCTTCTGGATTTATATACTTAGGCCAAAATCTAAAGTGACCATTTAAAAACTCCACAAGCACTCTGGGAAAAGAGTTTGCTGGCATATTCATTTTAAATCTTGTAATGTGGAACAGTGGAAACCCAAATGGGAAGACAAAACAGTGTAAGTGGTTATCACAGAGTACAATACTGAAGGTTCACCTCAAGTTACATTGGCAGGAATGGAGTTCTCAGAAATACATTACTTTTTTTCTTTCTCTTTAATAAAGTGTTTCAGAGTTAAAGTAAGGATGAACACATTAATTGTATGGCTGCTGTTGCTGTTGAGGGAGAAATAGGATGACTTTCCCATGTCCTGGATTTCCCCGAACAGACTGTGTGTGGGAGACGCAACCCCCCACTCCACGATGTCAGCGGGCTTTGTCAGCGACTCTTTAGGTGCATTTCTCCATTATATATTGTCACTGTCTTTTTTTTTGGTGGTGGGCGTGGGGGGGTCTGTCTAAATTACTCGCCCTAAAAGACTCTGTCATCACTTCAGAAAAACATCTGTTACTCTTGAAGGTTGTTGATGGTGGCCACAGAGTCCTGTCAGAAGCCTTCCTTTTACTGGCCCATTGTATTTGTTTAGGCTGTCCTCCCTCCTGCACTTGATTGTACACAATAAAGGTGAGTCTAGGCCAGATTTTCTCAAGTGGTGACTGGAGACTCTGAATCAGAATCACCTGGAAGTTTGTAAAAAATGCAAATTCCTAAGTCCACCCCAGATTTGCCAGGTCACTCTCTGGGGTTGCTTACCTCTATTTGCATTTTTAACCAGCTCCCCAGGGGCTTCTGATGTGCTAGAAATGAGAGAACTATTGCTCAAGTGGCTACATTTAAGTGGAAAGTATTCCTCACAGTATTGAAAGGGACTGATGACTGCTATGATTAAATCCCTGCCCTCAATGAGCTGACAGTTTGATAGGGAAGATAACACATCGAAATAACTAAAGCGCAAGATCAACTAAAGTACCGTAGAAGTAAAAACTGCTACTTCCAGATAGCAGAAGTCAGAGAATCTTCTAGAAGTTTTTTGTTTTGTTTCGTGTACAGTGTTTACATTTGGATGGTTCTTCATTCATACAGCTCACACTAAGACCTGCAGTTTGCTTTTCATCCCCTTTACCAGCTCACTCAGTAATTTCAAGAATTTACAAAATTTTTAGAGATGAAGGCAGGGCATTCGTATTATTAAAGGCTACTGCATCTAAAAATGGGGACAGTTTTATATGACACAGGACCATTTACACTGAGAGTTTCCTCTTCAGTGACTATGCCCAGAACTTTGGTCCCAAGTGTTTGTGACAAGCCTCTCCTCATTATGTTTATAGTCAACCTATGAGCATTACTCCTAAAAATAAGTAGAAAGAAATAGGCCAACAATGAACAATGGAAGAAGAGAACTAACATTTATTTACTGCTCTACGCTAGGCACTGTGCCTAGCGAATTTCCGAGAGGCTGGCTCCAGAGCCAACACAGCTGCTAAAGCCAAGAAAATAGAGATTCTAGGTAATCCATGACCTGGTGGCTTTCTTCAGCAGGTGACATATCAGCTTGTTGACACTTGAGTACCCACTGCATTGGCCCTGGGAGGATACGGAGATAAATGCAGTGCCAGATCTTGGGACGTGTGTGAACTAATGAGAAATCAGAGATTTACACAGATAACGAATACAAGTAACTATTGCACTTCCTGTGCTATGTGGTTTTAAATATATTATCCAATTTATGCTTCACAGCAAACCTGCAAAGTGGTTGGAATCTCTAATTATATGGGTGAGGAAATTGTGGTTCAGGGAAAGTAGGTTACCCAGAGTTACCCAACTAAGCAGTAGCAGGTGCAGATTTGAATCCAGGCCTGTGTGACACAACATCTCTTTATTCCACAGGAGTTCCAGCAACTGACTCTTCATTCTGACAAGGGAAATATCAGGGCTCTCTGGAGCAACATTTGATGTATGCAGTTCTACATGGATACTTAAGAATCAGTAGGATAGAAAGGAAGTTCATGCAGTGCTGGCATCAGAAGCAGAGGTAGAGAGGAACAGAGGTACATGGGAATGGTCTTTACGCCATTGCCATGTGAGCACGCACTATAGTGGAACCAACCCATCATGAGAAGTGAGCTAGAAAGGTGGGTGCCAGGAAGCTCCTGTCATTCCCCAGGCTTTAACTAGGGATGGTGAGATGTGAAGGGCTAAGTTCAGGAAATACATGTGTTAAAAAATGAACAAAACTTGCTAACTAACTGGATGCTGCAGGAAAGGAGGGAAGGAGGGGTCAACATGAATCAAAGCTGATTGAATGAATTACTGTGAGGACAAATGAAAGAATCCACTTGAACACAGGTTACAGCTCCAAGTAATGCAGAAAGTAGCGTTCAGCTTTACCTTGTCTGTGAATTAACCTTTCTTTCCCCCTAGTTAAATTCATATAGAATATGTCCTATAATTGCTTTTTTCTGAGAATATAAAGCTATGCCTCAACTAAGATTTTAGGATATCTCTTTAGTTTTTTTAAACAAAGAAAATATTCATGCTCTCAAATACATACACATGTTCATGTATGTAAATGTACATATAAGACTAGAAAATATGACTTCACACTTTCTAAGTTTCATAAAAGGTTTTACAAAAGGAATAATCAGAAAAAAAATAACTTTTAAAAACTGAATAGCATAAATTTACTTAGTGGACTATTTCTAAATTCCTTCAAAATAGTTAATCAGATATTATGTCAAGAATGTTCATTATGTGGCCTATGAAAATCATTTTCCAGTAACTTTGAGAACTTTGTTTTTCATTTTGTTATAAAATTAATTTTAAAATTAACTTAGAGTAATTGAAGTATAAATTTATTTATTTTTATATTTTTTCTTAAGGTTTTATTGATATACACTCTTAAGAAAGTTTCACATGAAAAAACAATGTGGTTACTACATTTTCCCATATTATCAAGTCCCCACCCATACCCCATTGCAATCACTGTCCATCAGTGTAGTAAGATGCCACAGATTCACTGTTTGCCTTCTCTGTGCTACACTGTTTTCCCCGAGACCCCCCACACCATGTGTACTAAACATAATACCCCACAATCCCCTTCTCCCTCCCTCCCCAACCACTCTCCCCCACCCCACCCCCTTTGGTAACCACTAGTTCCTTCTTGGAGTCTCTGAGTCTGCTACTATTTTGTTCCTTCAGTTTTGCTTCATTGTTATACTCCGCAAATGAGGGAAATCATTTGGCACTTGTCTTTCTCCGTCCGCCTGGCTTATTTCACTGAGCATAATACCCTCCAGCTCCATCCATGTTGTTGCAAATGGTAGGATTTGTTTTCTTATTATGGCTGAATAATATTCCATTGTGTATATGTACCACCTCTTCTTTATCCATTCATCTACTGATGGACACTTAGGTTGCTTCCATATCTTAGATATTGTAAATAGTGCTGCGATAAACATAGGGGTGCATATGTCTTTTTGAATCTGAGAAGAAGTTGTATTCTTTAGGTAAATTCCAAGGTGTGGGATTCCTGGGTTAAATGGTATTTCCATTTTTAGTTTTTTGAGGAACCTCCATATTGCTTTCCACAATGATTGAACTAGCTTACATTCCCACCAGCAGTGTAGGAGGATTCCCCTTTCTCCACATCCTCACCAGCATTTGTTGTTCTTAGTCTTTTTGATGCTGGCCATTCTTACTGGTGTGAGGTGATATCTTATTGTGGTTTTAATTTGCATTTCCCTGATAATTAAGTTTGTGGAGCATCTTTTCATGTGTCTGTTGGCCATCTGAATTTCTTCTTTGGAGAATTGTCTCTTCATATCCTCTGCCCATTTTTTAATCAGGTTATTTGCTTTTTGGGTGTTGAATCATGTGGGTTCTTCATATATTTGGGATATTAACCCCTTGTCAATGTGTTGTTTACAAATATATTCTCCCATAATGTAGGATGCCTTTTTGTTCTGTTGATGGTGTCCTTTGCTGTACAGAAGCTTTTTAGTTTGATGTAGTCCCATGTGTTCATTATTGCTTTTGTTTCCCTTGCTCGAGAAGATGCGTTCAGGAAGAAGCTGCTCATGTTTATATTCAGGAGATTTTTGCCTATGTTGTCTTCTAAGAGTTTTATGAGTTTCATGACTTACATTCAGGTCTTTGATCCATTTCGAGTTCACTTTTGTGTATGGGGTTAAACAGTAATCCAGTTTCATTCTCTTGTATGTGCATGGCTCCTTTATCATATATTAATTGACCATATATGGTTCAGTTTATGTCTGGGCTCTCTAGTCTGTTCCATTGGCTGTTGTTCTGTTCTTGTGCCAATACCAAATTGTCTTGATTACTGTGGCTTTGTAGTAGAGCTTGAAGTTGGGGAGAGTAATCACCCCAGATTTATTCTTCCTTCTCAGGATTGCTTTGGCTATTTGGGGTCTTTTGTTGTTCCACATGAATTTTAGAATGATTTGCTCTAGTTCATTGAAGAATACTGTTGGTATTTTGATAGGAATTGCATTGAATCTGTAGATTGTTTTAGGCAGGATGGCCATTTTAACAATATTAATTCTTACTATCCATGAGCACGGGATGTGTTTCCATTTATTGTATCTTCTTTAATTTCTCTCATGAGTGTCTTGTAGTTTTCAAAGTATAGGTCTTTCACTTCCTTGGTTTATTCCTAGGTATTTTATTCTTTTTGATGTGATTGTGAATGGAATTGTTTTTCTAATTTCTCCCTCTGCTAGTTCACTGTTAGTGTATACAGGAATACAATAGATTTCTGTGTATTAATTTTGTATCCTGCAACTTTGCTGAATTCAGATATTAGATCTAGTAGTTTTGGAGTGGATTCTTTAGGGTTTTTATGTACAATATTATATCATCTGCAAACAGGGACAGTTTAACTTTTTCCTTACCAGTCTGGATGCCCTTTATTTCTTTGTGTTGTCTAATTGCTGTGGCGAGAACCTCCAGAACTATGTTGAATAAAAGTGGAGAGAGTTGTCTTGTTCCTGATCTTGAAGGAAAGGCTTTCAGGTTCTTCCTGTTAAGTATAATGCTGGCTATGGGTTTGTCATATATGGCCTTTATTCTGTTGAGGTACTTGCCCTCTATACCCCCCTTTTTTTTGAGAGTTTTTATCATGAATGGATATTGAATTATGTCAGTGCTTTTTCGGCATCTATTGAGATGACAATGTGGTTTTTTTCCTTCTTTTTGTTGATGTGGTGGATGATGTTGATGGATTTTATAATACTGTACCATCCTTGCATCCCTGGAATAAATCCTACTTGATCATGGTGTATGATCCTCTTGATTATTTTTGAATTCGGTTTCCTAATATTTTGTTGTGTATTTTTGCATCTATGTTCATCAGGGATATTGGTCTGTAATTTTCTTTTTTTGTGCTGTCTTTGCCTGCTTTTGGTATTAGAGTGATGCTAGCCTCGTAGAATGAGTTTGGAAATATTCCCTCTTCTACTTTTTGGAAAACTTTAAGGAGGATGGGTATTAGGTCTTCACTAAATGTCTGATAAAATTTTGCAGTTAAGCCATCTGGTCCTGGAGTTTTTTTCTTAGGTAGTTTTTTTTGATTACCAGTTAAATTTCATTGCTGTTAATTGGTCTGTTCAGGTTTTCTGTTTCTTTCTGGGTCAGCCTTGGAATGTTGTATTTTTCCAGAAAGTTGTCCATTTCTTCTAGGTTATCCAGTTTGTTCCCATGTAATATTTCATAGTATTCTCTCATAATTCTTTGTATTTCTGTGGTGTCCGTAGTGATTTTTCCTTTCTCATTTCTGATTCTGTTTATTTATGTAGACTCTCTTTTTTTCTTGATAAGTCTGGCTAGGGGTTTATCCATTTTTTTTATTTTCTCAAAGAACCAGCTCTTGCTTTCATTGATTCTATTGTTTTATTCCTCTCGATTTTATTTATTTCTGCTCTAATCTTTATTATGTTCCTCCTACTGACTTTGGGCCCCATTTGTTATTGTTTTTCTAGTTTCGTTAATTGTTAGTTTAGACTGTTCATTTGGGATTGTTCTTCTTTCCTGAGGTTGACCGGTATTGCAATATACTTTCCTCTTAGCATGGCTTTTGCTCCATCCCACAGATTTTGTGGTGTCGAATTATTGTTGTCATTTGTCTCCATATATTGCTTGATCTCTGTTTTTATTTGGTCATTGATCCATTGGTATTTAGGAGCATGTTGTGAAGCCTCCATGTGTTTGTGGGATTTTTCATTTTCTTTGTATAATTTATTTCTAGTTTCATACCTTTGTGGTCTGAGAAACTGGTTGGTACAGTTTCAATCTTTTTGAATTTACTGAGGCTCCTTTTGTGGCCTAGGATAAGATCTATTCTTGAAAGTGTTCCATGTGCACTTGAGAGGAATGTGTATTCTGCTGCTTTTGGTTGGAGAGTTCTGTAGATGTCTGTGAGGTCCATCTGTTCTAATGTGTTGTTCAGTGCCTCTGTCTCCTTACTTATTTTCTTTCTGATTGATCTGTCCTTTAGAGTGAGTGGAGTGTTGAAGTCTCCTAGAATGAATGCATTGCATTCTATTTCCCCTTTTAATTCTGTTAGTATTTGTTTCACATATGTAGGTGCTCCTGTGTTGGGTGCATAGATATTTATAATGGCTATATCTTCTTGTTGGACTGACCCTTTTATCATTATGGAATGTCCTTCTGTGTGTCTTGTGACTTTCTTTGTTTTGAAGTCTATTTTGTCTGATACAAGTACTGCCACTCCTGCATTTTTCTCCCTGTTAGTTGCATGAAATGTCTTTTTCCATCCCTTCACTTTTCATCTGTGTATGTCTTTGGGTTTGAAGTGAGTCTCTTGTAGGCAGCATATAGATGGGTCTTGTTTTTTATCCATTCAGTGACTCTCTTATGTCTTTTGATTGGTGCATTCAGACCATTGACATTTAGGGTGATTATAGATAGGTATGTCCTTATTGCCATTGCAGGCTTTAGAATCCTGGTTACTAAGGTTCAAGGTTAACTTCCTTACAATATCTAAGAGTCTAACTTAACTCACTACAAACACAATCTAAAGGTTCTTTTTTTCTGCTCCTTTTTCTTCCTCCTCCATTCTTTATATATTAGCTATCATATTCTGTACTCTTTGTGTATCCCTTGATTGTCTTTGGGGGTAGTTGATTTAATTTTACACATGCTTAGTAATTAATTTAACTGTGGTTTTATTACCTCTGGTGACAGCTCCTAAACCTTAGGAATACTTCCATCTGTGGCAGTCCCTCGAAAATACAATGTAGAGATGGTTTGTGGGAAATTCTCTCAGCTTTTACTTATCTGGATATTTTTTAGTCCCTCCTTGAAATTTAAATGATAATCATGCCGGATAAAGTATTCTTGGTTTGAGGCCCTTCTGCTTCATTGCATTATATATATCATGCCACACTCCCTGGCCTGTAAGGTTTCTGCTGAGAAGTCTGATAATAGCCTGATTGGCTTTCCTTTGTAAGTGATCTTATTTCTCTCTCTGGCTGCTTTTAATAGTCTGTCCTTATTGTTGATCTTTGCCATTTTTAATTACTATATGTCTTGGTGTTGTCTTCCTTGGGTCCCTTGTTTTGGGAGATCTGTGCACCTCCATGGCCTGAGATACTTATCTCCTCCCCCAGATTGGGGAAGTTTTTACCAGTTACCTCCTAAATGACACTTTCTTTCCCTTTTTCTCTCTCTTCTTCTCCTGGCACCCTTATGATACAAATATTGTTTCATTTGGATTGGTCACACAGTTCTCTCAATATTCTTTCATTCTTCAAGATCCTTTTTTCTCTCTGTGCCTCAGCTTCTTTGTGTTCCTCGTCTCTAATTTCTATTTCATTTATCGTCTCCTCCACCATATCTAATCTGCTTTTAAAACCTTCCACTGTATGTTTCATTTCTGGTACTGTGTTCTATAATGATTGGATCTCCAACCCAAATTCATTCCTGAGTTCTTGAATATTTTTCTGTACCTCCATGTGCATGTTTATGATTTTTATTTTGAAATCTCTTTCAGGAAGATTCATGAGGTTGATTTCATTTGACTGTTTCTCTGGTGTATTTATAATTTTGCTTTTAACCAGGTTCCTTTGACATTTCATATTTGTATGTGGTGCCCTGTAGTGCCCAGAAGCTCTACTCTCTGGAGCTGCTCAGCCCCTGGAGCATTGTAAGGGGTCACAGGTGAACAGTGTTGGTGCCTGGGGGGAGGAAAAGGCTGTTTCCTGCTTTCCAGCTGCTATGTCTGTCTCCACTGTCAAAACCAGTGTGCCAAGCACTCGGGTATAAGCCTCTGTGCTTTGCAATTGTAGCTGCTGTAGGCGGGACTTCCCTCTGGCTGGCCTAACACCAGAGTAGGGTTTGCTGGTTTGCCAGCCAGGTGTGGGCTGGCCAGGAGGAAGGCGCAGCAGGCTGCTTATTATGGCGGGGGGCTTTGGAGATGCACAGCCAGCCAGGGGGCTGGAACACCTGAAGATCGTGAAAGCTCCCAACCTGCTGGGCAGAGTGTACCCAGACAATTTTGTCTACCTGTCCTTTCTCCTGATCAGTAAGCTCTGTGCTATCCTTGCCCCTTTAGCAGCCCTCTTGCTTTTAGGAAGTCTCTCAAGACTGCCCACCTTTCTTTTGTCTCAGAGCAGCCAGATATGGATCCCTGTTTTCCACAAGTGGCTGGAATCTCAGTCTTTCCATGTATTCTGCCTGTCTTAGCTTTCCAGCCCTCCTAAACATGAGAGAACCATGTAATGTAGGTTTGTGCTCCCAGAGCAGATCTCCAGAGCTAGGTGTTCAGCAGTCCCAGGCCTCTGCTCTCTCCGCACTCAGTTTCTCTTCCTCCCACCAGTGAGCAGGAGTTGGGTAGGGGCTTGGGTCCTGCCAAGCCATGGCTTTGGTACGTTACCCTGTTCCATGAGGTTTATTCCTTTCTCCAGGTGTATGCAGTCTGACGCAGCCCTCTTTCCTGTTGCTCTTTCAGGTTTAGTTGTATTAATTATATTTTCGTATTACATGCGGTTTTTGGAGGAAGGCTCTGTCTCACTTCTCACGCTGCCATCTCTAATCCTCTTCCTGAAGTGTATATTTAAACCTTTAAAGACTTATGGTTTTCAATCAGAAACAGTATTTTCACTCTCCTGTACCTTTTCAAAATGTTGGTATTAAACTTCTAAAATAATTGAAGGAAGAAAAGTAAATGACTATTAGTTTTCATTTATCACTTGAATATTTTATTGAGCAAAGTGGCCCGTCATGTTATGGTCAGCATTGCACATTACATACAGTGCAGTTAACCCCCAATACTAAGTACTTTGCACTTAGAATTTTTTCCATTTTGCTTTTGTAAAATTTACAAGATTTTTATTTTAGAAGAAAAACACACATATCTGAGAATCATTTCTTCCCCTTGATGCTCTCTGACTTTAAAAATGAATGACATCATAATACCAGTTTTAAGAACCAACTTGTTTGAATTTCAGTTTGGAATATATTTTTATTTGGGGTATAAAATCTTTAGCAGTAACTAAGATGAAAATTCTGATACAACCAAATTACTTTTCTGTCAAAAACAACTATTTCTCAGATGTTAGTATTAACTTTTTTTTTTAAGGAAGTGTTAATTTCATCTTGAACCAACTCAAATTAGAATTTGGATTTTACTTCAAACTAGTTGTTCACATTAAGATATGTAAAATTCATGGAATTTTGTTTCTTCCTGTTTAGGAAATACCAGAGAGGAACCAGAGTCCGGCTGCGGCTATTAGATCTTGAACTTACATCTAGGTTCCTGGGAGCAACGACAGATACAACCATACTAGAGGCTGATGCGATTCTTTTAGGGCTCCAGGAGAGTAAAGACTCAAAATCAAAAGAGGAACATAGTGAATAATAAATGAACTTTACTTAGTGTATTTATTCCTTTTTTGTTGAACCCAAGGTATTCATAAAAAATGCAATTAGAAAATGGTGAATAAATGATTGAAAGAAGACATAATAAATGAAAGCTATAATTGTAGTTCTTATTTGTTAGAGTGGTCTTTAGCTATATTCTCCCTCCCTTTTTATACCCATTCTTTCCTTTGACTGGGATAGTG
Source organism: Smutsia gigantea (assembly GCA_032199065.1). Taxonomy (NCBI): domain Eukaryota; kingdom Metazoa; phylum Chordata; class Mammalia; order Pholidota; family Manidae; genus Smutsia; species Smutsia gigantea. The sequence continues at coordinate 116,063 of JAVSCE010001481.1, read as the reverse complement.
TAAACTACCAGAAAATTCTGTCACCCAATAAATATATTTTGAGTGCTTTCCATGTGCATGACACTATCCTAAACACCAAAGAAACAGCAGTTAAACATATTAGACAAAATTGCTTGTCTTGTGGAACTTACTTTTGGGGGAAATACACAGTAAGTAAAATATATAAAATATAAAGCATGTTAGACAGTGATATGTACTGAAGATAAAAATAAAGCAGGGAGGGCAGAAGACCTGTACAGACATTTTTCCAAAGGAGACATACCAATGACCAGCAGACGTATGAAAAGGTGCTTAACATCACAAATCAGGGAAATGCAAATCAAAACTACAATGAGGTATTACCTCATATCTGTTAGAATGGCTGTTATCAAAAAGACAAGACATAACAAGTGTTAGCAAGGGTGTGGAGTAAAGAGAATCTTCATGTACCATCAGTGGGAATGTAAATTGGTGTAATTACTATGAAAAACAGTATGGAGTTCATCAAAAAATTAAAAATAGAACTACCATATGGCCCAGCAATTTCACTTCTGGGTACTTATCAGAAGAAAATGAGACACTAACTCAAAAAGGCATCTGCACCTTATGTCCATTGTAACATTATTTACAATACCAAAATAGAGAAGCAAGCTAAGCATCCATTGATAGATGAATGGATAAAAACACTGTGGTGTGTGTATACAAACATCTACACACACACTGGAGTATTATTCAGCCATAAAAAGAAGGAAATCTTCCCATTTGTGACAACATGGATGGATGTAGATGATATTATGCTAAGTGAAATAAGTCGCACTTATACAAGTGGAATCTGGAAAAAAAAAGAAAAATGAGCTCGTGGATACAGAGAACAGATTGGTGGTTGCCAGAGGTGGCGGGCTGGAGGAACTGCAAAAAAGGTGAAGGGAGTTCAAAAGTTCAAACTTTCAGCTATAAAATATAAGTCATGGAGGTGTAATATACAGTATGGTGACTATCATTAATAATACCATTTTGTATATTTGAAAGTTGCTAAGAGAGTGGATCGCCTCTAAGTTTTCATTACAAAGAAATGGGTAACTATGGTGACAAGTGTTAACTAGACTTATTATGGTGATCATTTTGCAATAAATACTGAATCATGTACACGTGAAGCTAATATAATGTTCTATGACAATTATATCACAATAAAAAAATAATTAGAGCAAGGACTGGGGTTATGAGGTGTTAACAGCGACAGATTGAAATTGAGGTGTGGTGTCAATGGAGGGCCTCACAGAAGAATTCACTATTATGTATAATTTTGTTTCATTTTCATTGCTATAGTCATTATTTAGAAAAAGCTATTCAAATTGTGATGTGATCTGCGCCTGTGAAGGGAAAGAGGGAAGGAAGAGTCCAGACTGTGGTGCAGCTCTGTGAAACCGCTGCCAGGCTTCTGGGGGTGCCAGAGCAAGGATTGCCCATTAGAAGAGTCCCATCAGGCAGCAGTGGCACAACTGTTGTACTCCACCAAGCTCAGTCATCAGAGATGCTCGAGGAATGTTGCCTTGCATGAACACCGGCGGATTCCTAAGGAGTAGCAGCTTGAGTCTATGAGCTGTACTCCAAGAATCAGATTCTCTTTTTTTAGACTACTTTATTGAAGTATGACTGACATTTAAAAAGCTGTATACATATAATGTATACAACTCAAGGAATTTGAGAATAAGTATTCAGCCAAGAAACTGCCCCCACCCTGAAGTCCATAAACATACCCATCACTTCCCAAGGTTTCCTCCCACTTCCTTCATTAATTTTAAGGGTGATCTGAACAGTGTATTTGTATGACAACAACAGCTTCCAAACATACAAGTACTGACATACAAATTCTGGCTACAATTCTGGTTTGTCTCCCTGTTTTCTGATCAAGAACATGAATGAACTTGAAATAGGTGAATTTTCAGTCATAGCAGGTCCATCATGTCTTTGGAGAAGTCCAGTTTTATTTGAAATATAGATGAGTTATTATAAGAGATTTTCAGCCTTTCCCAATTTCATTGTTATTTGGCCTAAATTTAATTGCTAAATATGGTCAACTCTTTAGTTACCTATTATGTAGAGAGATACTGTGGTGTGGATTATCCTAACTCTATTTAGATTTAGATTTTTTTTCTATGAAGCAAATAACTTGTTTAAATTATAAATATACATAACATAAAATTTATTATTTTAACCATATTTTTATACCATTCAGTGGCTTTAAGGACATACTGTGTAACTGTCACCACTGTCCATCACTTAAATCATCTCAAAACTGAAATCATATCCATGAAACAGTAACTCCTGTTTCTCTCTGCCCCTAACCACTGATAACCACCACTCTACTTTCTATGAATTTAATTACCTGATAAAAACGGAATCATACAATACTTATCCTTTTGTGTCTGGCTTATTCCATCTAGCATAAATGTTTTTGAGGATCATCCATGCTGTAGCATGTGTTACAGTTTCATTTTTAAGGCTGAATAATATTCACTGTGTGTATATACCACATTTGTTTATCCATTCATCTGTCAATGCATGTTGGGTCATTTCCATCTTTTGGCTACTGAGAGTAATGCTGCTGTGAACATTGTGCTAGAATATATTTTTGAACTTAGTTAAATGAGTCTGACCTGAACAACTTAGGGCATGACAAATATGAAATGACATAATAAATAATGGCTAATGAGCTGGCTAATTGTGGAGCATCTTCATGCTGACTTTCCTGCACTCCTCCTAGATGTTGAGTGAAACATAACCACTCTGAACAGCCAAACAGACCCAGCCTTTTTCTGTATTTGGTGATTTACCCTTACCTATGCAAATATTCCATTTCAGTAGTGTTTCAAAACACTAGAAAAGACTTTAGATATTATCTAGGCCAGGAATTTAAGAAACTTTAGGGATAGAAAGTTTTATTCAAATAAAATTTTACTTAGTGTGAAAAACTGAATTATTGACCTCAATTATTTCCTGTAATGTAGTAACAGTGTGTACACATAATCTGGTCTCATGATGAAATGTACTTTCCCTTGACTTTGGACTTGACCATATGACTTGCTTTGAGCAATAGGATTTTAGTGACTGTGATGTGAACAAAAGCTGAAACATACTTTTGAATTTGGCCTTTGGCACAGACCCTCAGACTAGAGCCAAGCCCCGGGGACTCACAGCCTGAAGCAGAGCCATCCCAGACTTGTAGACCAGAGAGTGAAATAAATGCTTGTTGTCATAAACCACTTGCATTCTTGTGGCTATTTGTTACATAGTAATAGCTAACTGATAGAGAAATTAGTACCTAGAAGTGACATTGTTTCTGGGATAGGTAGTGGGCCGCAAAGAAGTTGTTACAGGACACAAGAAAAATAGTAGCCTATGTTATGCAGTAGCAGAACATTTGGTAAACTGTCATCAGAGCTAACTTGGAAGATAGAAAGTTACCTAACAGAAACTTCTGGGGAAAAAAATGAGGCAGAATGTTGAAAGCATAAGCTGTATTTAATAAGATACTACAAGAAATAGATGAATTCAAGAATGATTTTATCAAACCAAAAGTGTAGCCCATTTAAACATCTCAAGCGAAAGTGAAACCCATGGTGTTGACAGAAAGACATGACCTCAGGAGGAAGGCCAAAGCTACTGTGAAGCTGTAACATTTTGAAAGGACTAAGACACGTAGTCTTTCAGATGGGCAGAACTCACCAGACATCTTAAGAGCAAAGTGCTACAGATGCTGAGTGTGCCTGGAGTAGACATAAATCTAGAGAGAGATAGGCTTATCTCAAAAAAATGTAGATGTGCCTTTTGGCATATGAAGTTGATTGGAATCAAACAGCCCACAAAGTTGTTGAGAAACAAATTCACAAAAGTGCTTCCAGTCTAGATAAAGAGAGACTAAAAATGTTTAAGATGTAAAAAGACCTCATGGACCCCAAGCCTCTACAGTCAGGAAGGTATCTGAAAAAAATAGCTCCGCTGATAAGAGGGCCCAATTCTCCAAGTGTTCCCTTCACAAGATGGCAAGGGGTATGATGGCACAGGAAGAACCTCCAAGAAGACAGAACCAAGAACAATGGAGAAATATGGATTAGAGAGGTACCCCTGTGAAGTAGATTAGGGGTCTAATCAAGGAACAGCCCTACTTTAAGGTAGAGCGAACTGGCCACTTAGTAAGATTCCCACCAACCTAAGGGATTTCAGTTATGTAAGGGATTTCAAGATGTTGTGGTCCAGTGAATACATAGTTAGCTATTACTGTGTAACAAATAGCCACAAAAATGCAAGTGGTTTATGACAACAAGCATTTATTTCACTCTCTGGTCTACAAGTCTGGTCCACATCTCAGAAGCTGCCTATCATAGGTAGTAGAAGGCAGATAATTGTTCACATTGTCAAATTAGAGTTTTTATTGTAGTCACCGTTTCTGCCATTGTACATAAGTTGTTATAGTATTTATTGCTAAGTAATAGGTTAGCAACTTAACACATTTATTATCTCACAGTTTTTGTGGGTCAGAATTCCCGACACAGCTTAACTGGCTCCTCTGATTCTGGATCTGTCACAAGGCTTGATTCAAGTTTGCAGCCAGGGATCTCATCTTAAGGATTAACTGAGGAAGGATCTTCTCCCAAGCCATTTTCATGGTTGGCAGGATTCAGTTATACTGTTATAACAGAATGTAAGGGCCGCTACACTGGAGGCCTCAACTCCTTGGTGGTGGCTATGTGGTGGTTCCTGTCATATGATCTTCCTCAATATGACACCTTGCCTCCTCTAAGTCCATAAGAGAGAGATTTGAGAGAGAGCCTGCTAGCAAGATGGAAGTCATTATCTTATGTAACCTTATCACTAAAATGACCTCCCCTCAACAATACGCATATCCTATTGGTTGGAAACAAGTTACTCACTGGAAGAAGATAACATAAGGCCATGAACGCCAAGAGATGGGACCATTGGGGGTCATCACAGAAGCTGCCTATCATAGGTGGCAGAAGGCAGATAATTTTCTATTCAGTGTATAGGCCTCTGGGTCAAGAGTAGCAGGATCTGGACCTTATATAGATCATAAGATCCCAGATTTTTGGCGGACACTGTGATTGGATGAGGCTTTGGGGGTTGTGCTAGTTGTCATGGGATGGGAGTTGAATGAATTTTGCATGTAGGGAGGATGTGAATAATTATGACCAAGAGCAAAACTGTGATAGATTGAATTACCCCAAGTTTTCACTCTCCTCTAGCAGGGTCCTTGCTCTAGTCTCATGACGGATAGGGTGTAGTATCCTTGCCACTGAGGAACTCATTGTTTCTGTAGTTGATTTAAACTGAAGATAGAAGTAAGTTCAGGAAAAGTTTAAATGAATAGTAAATCCAGATTTGAGTATTAAAGGAAAACAGGGAATTTGAAATAAATCCCAGATCTTCTGAAGCCAACATTAATGGAATACTACAAGACTTTGAAACCGCAGGCTGGTTAGACCATTGGGCTGACCCAGTATTGCATTTCTTATATTCATGTCATTTGGTTTTTAAAAATAAATACACATTTTAGTATAATTCCTAAGGGAAAAATGTAGTTTATTTGAAAAGACTAACTTTCCCCCATGTTTCTTTTAATCTAATTACACAGAACTCAGAGATGCTCTGAGCCAAAGATGTAGGGAACTCTATGCACGGATATGTCTTATTTTATGTTCCCATACCTGCATTCTACATATGCGAAATGGAAAAGGATTTCTGAACGTAGGATTTTAAGTCTCCAGGTAAGAAATTGTATGGATCATGAAATCATCATGTGGACAAATGAAATCTTTAGAAACCAAAAAGTGGCTCAGATTACTACCATTTGCTTCAAAAATTGCCTGCTTGAAAAAACAATCCAACTCTTTTACCATACTCTAAGTCTCAAATCACTATGGTCTGGGAAAAAATGCACATGAGACTGCGATAGCAATAATTATTCCAAATGAATGAATAAAAGAAAGATAACTGTGTTTTTTCCAGGCAGCATTTAAATGCAGAATCTTTCATTTTAGATGCAGTAAATACCACAGAAGCCAGTAGATAAAGATGGCATCCCAGCTCCCAAAACCATACCGAAAGGAGTGGGAATTCCACATGGGCAGGCAGCTGAGACAAGGACTCTGGGTAGATGCTGCAAGCTTGTTGGGCAGAAATAATGGTATGTCTGCATTATGCTGCTACATAACTATCTTTTAGATATATTCAATGATGCCCATAGACTAGTAAATTTCCAAAACAGAACCACAAAATGGGTAACAATTTAAGGTAATCCCTGCCTGTAATTTTATTTTATTTTTTAAAATTTCTGGTCCATTAGCCATTGCTGTCTTTGATAATGCCTTTTCCCTTCCCACTCATCCTTTAGTGCAGATGTTAACAGAATTTGAAATGATTAATGGACCAGAAAAAGTCCTGGAAAATCTACCAAGTGGATATTTTAATCAGCCTCCATATAATCTCGCTTAAATGGTCCTTGATAGGTGTGGAGCAAGGACTAGGAACACACATTCAACGAAGCTGAAGAAAGGGAGTGATTATAGGGCTGGCTCATCTGGTGAGCCAGACATTAAACTCTTGTGAGGTGGATTAGCCTTATAGTGGTTGTCTTCTAAATAATTCTCGAACCCTGCCTCTAGAGGTAGGAAGTAATCCGTAATGGATATTTACAGTGGGACTGGTGACCACTCGAGAAGAGGCTGTGATGTGCAAGGAAGACTACAAAGGCTCCATGGCTATTCAGGAAAACAGACACAGCTCACCTATAACAAACTTTAGCTAATTGGATAAGGCTTGCTCATGATTAAGGGCCTAGGGCATGTTTTGGCTTTGTTCCTGCCCTCCTGCCCCAAAAGACTGGCTTCTACTTTCACCAGAATGTCCCTTTAAACAGCACCTCAAACACATTAGACAGCTCTGAGCCAACGTGCAGGCAGGTGAGCCTCCTGTCTCTGCTGTGTGAGGCCTGTTTGTCAGATTTCTTCTCCCAGTGCCATCTTTCTCCAGATGAAAGACAGTGTCTGTCTTCATTATGGGCCACGTTATGGCCCTTCCCTGAGGCCTGCACAGAATTTGCATATTTGGACAAAACACTGTGATCTTTATTCACACCTACTGCAGAGAGCCATGGGGTCATTATCTATGTCCCCAAACCCCATGGCCCACCTGTGGTGTCCCACCTCCACCTTCCACCACAATATTTCCGCGCAGGTTACATTAGCATAAGCAGATGTGCCAAGTCACCACCCAGTGTTCGTGCTCTTTCTAATGCTATCAACTCTTTCCCAATCATCTCTCCATCTATATAAATTCTACGCAAAATCCTTCCCCCAGTACAGGTCAGGGTTAACATTTAAAAATAATTTTTTGGATATACGGAAAACAATCTGTTTTTCTGACTAACCGTTTCTAATGACATGTTAACATGATCAATGTTTTTTAGAGAAAATTATTTAAAAACATTATTGATCAAAAGCACGGTAAACTCTTGGTTAATCAGAGATTTCAGTTGTGTAAATGTCTACACAACCAAATCTTGCCTATAAAACTCTAAAATGAATTACTCAGTCACCCAAAACATTTCCTGCTTTTTAAAGTAGAGAATACTGAACAGGCTTGAAAGTTTTCCTTGATGACTCAGGGCCACCATTATGGAAAACAATTTCCTGATGTGATTTCCCAGGGATTATGAAGGTGGGAAGAGCAGCTGGCTCCTACAGAATGGCCCCAGACCTTTATTCTTTTTGAATTTTTTTCAACTTGATATCTATCATCTCCCTTTGCTATAAGCTGATACTTTTTACTTATGTCAATGTACCTGCTTCTAGTAATTCCCACTTAATTCCCACTCTGCGCTTAACCTGTGTGCTTTTTATTATATATATGAGATGGGTTGCAAACTCTGTTCCCCAAGCTAAGAAGCAGGCATTTTCACCATAGAGGTCCGTAAATCTCCTAGATTACCTGCCATTGCACTCCTCCTCTCTTCCCGGTCGTCTCCGCCCCAGCTCCTCACCTCTGTTGCTATCCCATGCTTTCTGAGTAAATGGTGGTTCACCACTTTGTTTCAGAGGCTTTGAACAGAAACTAAAAGATCATGCTACATGAACAGGTTTCATGCATACAGATTTCAAGTATCAGTTTGGTTCATAGCTCCTGGCAATTTTCTCCTGAAAAGCTGGTTGCTGGGCCCGAGTCTCCATGTTCAGCCTTTTGCTGGCCTCCAGGGCAGGCACAGAGGAGGTGACTACGTGTGTGACTTGAAAGGCTGTCTCATCACATGTTAGCTATGCTTTTATTTCTGTGTTGACACAAACGTTAAGAGTATTCACTATAGCCACTGCAGCCAGGGAAGAATTTCTTGAGTCTAAAGGTCGTGGGAAGTCTGAGGAGATTGAAGAGGGGACACAGCAGAGCTCCATCTCTTTCGGAGCGTTCTGGTGCAGGCAGGTCTCACAGACTTTCAGGGCCACCTTGCCTCTGAGTACTTCTTCCATCACTCAGAGGCTGTTTAGTGCCAACAGGCTGCTTTTTCCTCAAGGATGCTGGAAAGATGGTTACATTGAAGCGAGGCATGTGGCTCCCTGTTCAATGCCACAAAAAGGGGACAAGCAGTTCCTCTTAATCAAATTTGTCCTCACAAAGAGGTCATCTCTACTCTTTGGTTTGAAAACCACTCATATGCCCCCCTTCTTCTCTTCGTAAATGATTGCTTGTTAAACTTTTCTCCGTGTATGTACACAAAACAATGTCACCCAAACAGAATGAAAAAAAATCACACTGTCCACACAGTAAAACTTCCATCAGGCCCATCTGTGTTTCTTCTAATCCAAGCCCCACAGATGAAACTGTGACATAACCTGTAAAATATTCCTATTTACCTGAAGATGAAAACACAGGAACAGAAACTATGAAAGAAGCCCAGCTGGACTCAAACTTACAACACTGGGCAACTTTCTTACATAGACTTTTTTGAGGAAGTCCCAAGGATTTATTCATTTACTTAGTTTTTAGGGCTGCAGAACAGATAGAACTGCTCTTTGCTGTCTCCATTCTAAGTTGTAGTTTATCCAAAACAACAATGATAAGAAATTTTTAAGGCATTAGGTATACTTCATTAGCACAAATATAAGCTGTATGCTGGAAGCTAGTCATTTTTCTGACCTCAAGGTCAGCCTAACAAGTCTGATTCCCCAAGGATTAGATAAGTGGACTTGAAAGTGACTTTAGAAGTCTTGACTTCTTGATGAATATTCTGGCCCCATTAGGTTTAAAAAATTATTTTTTCAGTGGAATAGCGTTCAAAGACACTATTTCTATCTCTGGCAAAGTCGACACCTTCTCTCTGGATCTAAACCTACTACCCTTGTTATAGTGTTACAGAAAGTACAATTCTCTACCTTAGACTTACTAATTACATGTTTCTGATATTTATTCCGGTCAGTTCTTTATGATGGGTTACCTCTGTGATAGATGACTTACTAGTAAACTTCCAAAATTCTTGTCTAAAAGGCACTGAAGAGTATTACAATTTAAAAATTGTGATTTTCTCATAGTAGTTTTAGTATATTGAGGTTACATTAAAAACCAAGAAAATATATTTCCCCTCCCCCTCTTAAAGTGGCTGTCTCTCAAATAATGATTGGTAAATTAATTTGTATCCTCCTCATATAGGTTCCTGTACATTACTTTTATTTAGTAGTTTTAAATGCTATTTCTTTTAGGAATTCTATCCTAATTCCAGTAGAAAATGGAGCACCTTTAAAAAGTACTACCTTGAATTAAATCACTGATGAGTCAGAGATCTATTTATGCAATAGAAATCCTTCTAGCAGATTCTTTTGGGACTCGAGTAATCTAGATCTCCAAGCACCCAGATGTTCCAGAACCCTTGGCTCCAGCTGACCTGCTGTTACTAAGACTACTCAGCACACAGCTGTGTGGCCTACACCTGGAAATACAGCTTCCAGCCGGCCTCTACCTCCCCACCTCTCATTCTACTTCCTGCCTCCATGTCATTTAAACCCAGGCAGTCTGGCTTAACTAGCCTTCCATATAGGAAGGACTTACTCTGGGCATTTCTAGTGTAGTTGGTGCTTAAAGGAAACATAGAATAAAGAGCAAATGGTAATATATTTTCCAAGCAGGTATTACATTTTCAAGTTTTCTTATGACTTGTTGGCTTCCTTTCCAGTTTTCCTTGGTCTTTTCACTTTGGTTTGCTCATGTTTTAATATTCTCAAAATAGCTTATCTTGATTCCATTTTGTATAGAACCCAGGAGAATGGTGCCTTTCTGAAAAGGCAAATAACTTTGCATCATGTTGTACAAATAGAACCTTTACTTGGGAACAAAGTATCACCATAGTTAAATGCCCTTTAGATACCTGCTTTGCCACCAGAGTATAAACAGAGATTGTCCAGTCTCTATTTACTTCTTCAAAATGCAGCCCTTCAAAAAGAACAGACATGGAACGCATTAAGAGATTCTGGCTTCTAATATTTTCCCCAGTTCAAGGCAGCGAAGAAGGATCACAACCTGGCATGTCACCCTGGAAACTCTTATCAATTGACTTGGCAGCTTGGAAGCTTGCCCGGCCTGCATGGGGGAGGTCGCCATCCCTAGATGTATTCCTGCTCCCTGGAGGCTTTCAGTGAGAGATAATAAAAATGAGAAACAAGTAGGAAAGCCTGAACATTTAAATTAGCAGAATCCAGAATGGGGATCACGTCTGATAATGTGTAAATTCTGTAAACCCTTGGAAGAAGAGCGCTCCACTTGGGCTTTCCAGGGGTTCCTTCAAAGACTGTGGGTACAACATTCCACCCAGCGCCATTCAGGGGCCCAGGAGCCCAGGGGTGAGCATAGACAGTACAGCCCTGGCGACCTGGAGCTTACTTCCGAGGGGAAATGATATTGTACACATACTCTTGAAAATAAATACATAAGCATAAATTTGGTAATTTTCTTCCAGAAAGAAAAGATCAGTTTGCATGGGACTGTGCCTGGGTAACTTGGTTTAGATTGGAGAAGTTAGGAAAAGCTTCTACAAGGAAATGCAGGGGAAGCTGGGAATGGAGTAGGGAGATGGGGCTGGCATCTAGATAGAAGACCTGTCGTATGTGAAGAAGCAAAGCTATGCCAGAACTCGGCCAGCGGCAGGGACTGAAAAAAAAAATGCCACTATGCAGAAGTGTCAGATCATCATGGTGTGAAAACAGCAATGATGGCTTTATAAATGTGACAACTTGGGAACTGCTGCTTTAAGGATAATGACAAATTAAAAATTTTAACAAGCAATGCAACAAAATTATCACCTGGCAAGGGATGATCTAAAATTATCTGTGTGGGCTGTATTCATTAGCAACCAAGTTCAGCTGTGTGTAAGAGAAATGCCAGCAGTAGTGGGACAGCCATAAGGATGTTTCTTTTTCTCACACAAGCACAGAGCTCGCCAGTGGCCGGCTCTTTTGTGGCCCAGGGTCTCTGCGGGTCTGTTAGCCTTTCCCTCGTGACTACAGGTGGCTCCCTGGGCTCCAGTCAGTTGCTATCTCAACTTCCCAGGCAGAGGCAGGAGTATGCGTATGTCAGGAGAGCAAAACCTTCGGACTTTCAGCCGACTTTAGGTAAATTTTATTGGTCAAAATAGTGTCATATGGCCATTCCAAATTTCTAGAGAACCTGGGAAGTATTTTTTAAGCTAGTTATCTACATTGTGTTCTGTTAATAAGGAGAAAGAGGAGATGGATGTTGGATGGCCAATTAGCTGTCTTTGCAACCTAAAGTTTTTAAGGCTGTTCTATAGGTGGAAATGCTTTTTTCCACACCCATGCAAATGATTTTGTTACATGTGTTTCAATAAATCATGACTTTGGGGCATGTGTTCTTTAACCTCTATGACCCTGACAAGCCAAAGAAATCTGTTGCAATATTCACTGAACATAGACCAAATGAATCATTTTGTGATGAATGCATTTGATTGACATTTGCATTTAACACAGAGTTCCTTTAGGGTTATGTCTTGTCTTGTTCTGTGAAACTGGAGCATCTGATCTGTTCTGTTTCCCTATTCAAAGGCCCAGTCATGTGTTGGCTTCCGTAGCCTGTCTGCGTTAGCTTGGGGTGAAAGCAAACCAAGAAATAAGCTTTCTAAGTGATTTAATCCATCTAGTATGTATGCCATTTTCAGACCATCTAATGTACTTGTCTTTTAGAACTCTAGATTAGCTTTGCCCATCAGTATTTTCTGAGATCTTTGTTTAACTGACCATCCTCCTGGGTTGAACTTGAGAATCCAAGGAAATGATTGAGATGGGTCACAGGAGGCATGAAGGAGGCATCACTTGAGCAGACAGACATCTGGAATACCATGACATCTTCATGGCCTCATGTATTATTTCAGTTGTGGTTGGAACAGACCCTTCTGTGTATAGACGGGCTTCTGTTGGGTCTCGGCACATTTTGTGCTGACTGTGCCCCTTAAGCACATACCCACATGTGGCAGTCAGCTTACACGATAGCCTCTATATAGTCTGCCTGTATATCTCCAGCTTCTGATATTCCCATTCTCATATAGTCCCTTCCAAATTGTATCAGGGTTGGTCCGTGTGACCTATAGTGCAGATATTATTGGATAAATCATAAAAGATATGATCAATTATTTTTGGAGAAGCAGCCTGCCGTGCTGTAAGGACACACAAATGGCCCTACGGAGAGGCCCATGGAATGAGTAAATAAAGCCTCCTGCTGACAGCCGGCAAGGAACTGAGATCTTCTGCCATCAGCTTTGTGAGTGAGCCTTCTTGGAAGCAGATCCACCAGCCCCAGCCAAGCCATCAGCTCTCAACAGAAGCTCACATCAACAACTTGACTACGAGATCACGAGTGATCCTGAGCTAGAATTACCCAGCTGCTCCTGTATTCCTGATTCACAGGAACTGTGAAATAATAATTGTTTGTGGTTTTAAGCCTCTAACTTTTGGGGTTATTAGGCAGCAATAGGTAGTATATCATGTATTTTTTGCTTTTTACCCTGGGGCACCACAGATACAGATGAATGCATATGCTTATTTAGCCCCTTCCCAAATATATTTGCATAAATTGGGAAGTTAACATCCCCGAGGATGACCTTCAACCAATGGGATGGATAGACCTGCTTCCTACCTTTCAAGAGGACAATTCCGCACAGCATTAAGTGGACTTCTCAGGTGGTTCCTGAGAAGAATCAGCCCCTGTTTCCCACAGTGGTATATTTCCCACCTTTGCTGTCTTACTCTCTCTGATCTCTCTCCCCTCCTCCCTAAAATCCCCTCCCAAATGATCTATCTGCCAGCAAGGCCTGGTGTCAGGCTATTTCTTTAGGAAATCCAAATTAAGACAATAAGAGAATGAATAAATATTATGTGGCCCCAGGAGTGTACCAAATGAGAATGTGAATATTTAACTTAATAGATGAGAACAACAGGCTTAGCTTAGCTGGAGTGGAATGTACAAAGAAGAAGCTCATTTTATTGAAGGACTTCTTTAGCAGTAAAATGATAAATTATTTTTTCCTTTTCTGCTCTTTCAAAAGATGTGAGCATTTCAGATGATGTCAGCTTTGAAAGTTTCCTAATCAGACGTTTACATGTCAAGGGCCCTTGCAAGCTCTTTCCCTTCGCATTAATGAGGAAGGAAATAGCTCCTGGGGAAAAAAGGTAAATTGTTCATACTGCATTGCTACGTCCTCAAAAAAGAAAGCTCATTCTCACTGGGCATGATTGCCAAGTGCAGACACAGTGAAGAAGTTCTTCAGGGCTTTGGTGTCCACAGAGGGAGCACCCACCTGCTGGCCTGCATGGCAGTCTGCTGGAAGAATGAGGGCTCACTGAAAAAGTATATGCCTAATGATAAGGAACTGAAACTTCTCTCACTGTGCGGGGGTTTCTTTCTTGGTTTCTGTCTACATACAATCATTTGGTATGTGGCATATTTGGGGGTAACAATGGAATGAGTTTTTTCAAGTTTACAAGCTGTCACAGAGCTCCAAGACAGTGGGAGATAAAGGTAGGGCTTTTAACAGGTGTTTTAGTCCATTTGTTTTGTTTTGACGAAAAGAATTGTCATCATGCTCTAGGATTTCTTTTTCTTAACTAAAGGAGTTCTCTTGCATAAACGTAATTTCATTAACCATCTGAAGTCTAAAGGAGTACCTTAAAGACATCGGACTTCAAAAATTAAGAGAGCTATTATAATGGCTGGATTCCTTTGGCTATGACATCATTCTTTACTGGCCTGACAGTTCGTCAACAAGAGGAGGGCAGAGCTTCAGTTGAAGTCCAAGTTCATTTCTCTGATTCTGACCCAGGATTATACACTTTTCATTGCCCTAGCTGACCTTACAAGTTCAAATTCAGAGCTGTGGTGGAGCTAAAAGCTATTCTGGCCATGGGCAAAGTTTTACTATAAATTTGGGTTTCAACATGAGGATGACAGAATGAAAGAAAATCAAGGGCATGAGATGGAACGCGGGGCCAAAACAGAGGAGAGTGAACTTCGGAATTAAGGGAACTGAAAACCTAGTGAGGGACTATAATTGATTAATTCAATATTTATCAAGTGCCACAAGGTGCCCAACACTGTGCTGAATACATCAAGATGACAAAGGCACAGACCCTATCCTTAAAAAGCTTAGCCCAGCAAGAAGCTGCACTTTGTTTTTAAGGAAAACAAATGATTCTTAGTTGGTGTCACTGTTAAGATTTTCCAGCGGGATATTTGCAGACAAGGACCCTCAGTAAAATTAGAGATTAATACAATAATGACAGTGACCATGATTCCTAGTCCAACCTCCTCTTTACTGGTAAAGTAACTTTACAGTGTCATGTAATCGAAAGCTTTTTGGTAAGTGCCTGACAGATGTTAAGTCTCCTTCAAGCTAAGTTCATGTCATGGTTCAAGGTCCCTAATTCCAAGTCAGTTATTTTTCCTCAAGACACAGAAGCCCACGTGCTTAGGACTTGCTCTCTTCTCCACATCATTCACTATTTTCGTCACGACCCCCACCTTCCCCTGTTACTTCTGAGGGCAGCGCACAGAGTTTGCGGGGGAGCTGAGCCTCGTTGAGAGCTGACGCTTTTGACCAAAGTATCAAGCAATCCAGCTGCAGATTAAGGACACAGAAGGCTCTGAAGCTTTGGTTTAAGAGTCAGGTCATGGAGCTCTTGGAAAAGCTTGAGCTTTTGGAGGAAAAAAAGGGTGAGGCCGGTTCCAAATGTACACGCATTATATTTAGATAGACGAGGCAGGAATATAAAGTGATGGGACAGATTCTTCAGCAAATATAACAGAGCATACACATCTTCATGTGTCATCCTTCAGTGCAAGTTACCGTGGTAGACAAAATACTTATTTCAAATCTGTCACTAGTGCTTAAAGCATTTCCTCTTAGAACTGCCTTCAAAGCTGGCAGAGTATTCTTTTGAATATCCTCAGGAGAAGGCATGTTATCCTTTAAAAGTGGATTTTTTTTTTGTTAAAAAGTCAAAAGCCATGTAAAGCCAAATATGATGAAAACACTAATGATCAAGTGGAGTAATATTGTCTGTGACTCTAAAGAAATGAGGCTGATTTTGGTTCATGGTCTTAAACTGACTGGGAGGCAATTCCACAAAAGCACCCAAACAAGTTGTGTTAATCGGCTAGGGCTGCCACCACAAAATATCACAGGCTGGGGTGCTTACACAGCTGAAACTTACTTTCCAAACGCTCTGGAGGCTGGAAGCCCCAGGTCCAGGCGTGCGCGGCTTTGGTTCCTCCCGGGCCTCGCTCCGGGGCTGCAGACGGTCCTCTGCATGCTGTGTCTGCTCATGGTCTTTTTTCTGCACGTGCACCCCTGGTGTCCCTTTGTATGTCCAAACTGCTTCTTATGAGGACACTGGTCAGATTAGATTAGGGCTCACCCTAACAGCTTCATTTTAACCTAATCACCACATTAAAGGCTCTGTCTCCACAGTCACATTCTGAGGTGTTGGCATTGAGGTTTCAACATGCGAATTTCAGGAAATACAATTCAGCCCATAACACAAGGCATCCCTCAGTAACTGTATCATTTTCCAAGTGCTCTGTTCTGAAAGACAGCACTTTATGTATAAGTACTTGTGTGCTTATTAAAAAGTAGTTATTTTCATCTATGGGTGAATGGATAAACAAACTATAGGATCCACATACAATATTATTCAGCCTTAAAAAGGAAGGATATGCTGACACGTGCTACAACATGGATGAAACTCGAAGACATTATGCTAAGTAAAATAATCCAGACATAAAAGGACAGTGTTGTATGATTCCACGTAGATAAGGTAGCTAGAATAAAATACACAGAGACAGAGAGTAGGGTGGTTAACAGAGGCTGGTGGGGGAGAGAATGGGAAGTTACTGTTTAAGGGGTATGGAGTTTCAGTTTGGGAGGATGAAAAAGTTCTGGATATAGTGGTGATGGTTGCAAAAACAGTATGAATGTACTTAATGCCACTGAACTGAACTGTACACTTTAAAATTGTACACTTAAAAAAACTGATGATGCTATGTATATTTCACCACAATAAAAACATTTTCAAGAGTAATTACTCTGTAGTTGTTGGTCAAGAAATAGAGCCTAAGTTTTCCAGTAAATGTGATGTAGTATAATTTACCTCTTAAAACAAAAGATAATGTGTAAGCCTGGAGATAAAGATAGCCCAGGGACTGAAGAGAGATGAATGTTACAGTTCAGTGTGCAGTGCCTTAATTATTTCTGATCAATAGTTGTCTTAGTCACAGATAGTAACAGCAGTTTAGTAACCTCTATTTCTGATTTAATAGTGCTGGGGTCCACGTGAACCTTCCTGCCAAGAGCCGGCCAGGTCCCAGGGTTGGTGTAAGAGATTGTTGCCCAGGCCCCCGACCTAATCTAGTTAAACCATAAAGCAAATTAAGTCTGGTTCCCAATTCCTTTTCTGTGCTCCTTATATCCATCTGCTGAATCTTACTTCCTTTTCCAACTGGGCAGTAAGTGCTGTCAGTCTTTTAACATTTTGAAGCTCTAATCCTCTTGCCATCAATTACCCACCTCACCCCCAGCATTGCCATTTGGGAAGCCAGACACTATCAACCAAAATTATCCCTACTTTTACCTCTTGATCTGTCCCATTAAACCTTCCAATGAATGACGGGTTTTCGGAGGTGCTGTGGATCATGGAAAGAAATGCTATCTACTATAAAACATAATAGTACTTAGTAAAAAGATAAAACTGTAGGGAAAAATATATTGATTCCATCCACGATTTAAGAGGAAAACAAATTCATACTTAGATGTAAATGACTGAAGGATTTACCAGCAGAAGGAGGCAATTCTTTAGGCCAGTAGTATAGATGCCATTTCCTGATGTGCTTGGCCATTCTGGGTCTAGTGCACCATTTTTCTTCTCCAGGTATTGAGGTCAGAAAGGAATTTTTTTACAGCTTGGTAGTCCTCAGTTCCTAGCTCTTTACCACAATCGACCAGACCTGCACAAATGTCACTAGAAAGTGAACAGGAAATCATTGCTCCTGTTGTCCATATGCTGGGCCAAGATAAGCCTTCTCAATAGGGTTGTGCTTCTTCCATACACGGAGAGGCATAATCAGCTTCCTGATCAATCTGGCCTCCCTGGACTTGTTTTTCAAACAAACAAAAACCATACCAAAATGGCATTCCACTGACACATTAGTTTGAACCAAAACTGGTCTCTTAAAAAAAAGAGTCTAACTTGGTAAAAATTTTTGTATAGTTGCTTCTAGCTATGAGAGCCTCTTTCTCAAATACGATTCTATAAAGTGGATCTTCTTTGGCTTTCCTAGAAGAAGTCTAATTTTTGAAGTGCAGAAGGCATTGCAAATACACTTCTGAAGAAAATGGTCTCATGGTATCAGACACAGAAAATGGCATCACACTTCACGGTATATGCAAAATAATGGATATCCAGTCATGTATTCTAAAATATAAAACTATTCTACAGCAGCACCTAGGACCTAATTTTTGTTCTTTCCTATTTACTCCTACCCCATTTCCATTATTCTTAATGCATTATTCAGTATCTAATTGTTGATCACTGTTAATGGTACCACAGCTTTGAATTCTAGAACTGCACTGAGCTTATAGCCTTTCCCATATCACTAGTGCTATGGACTGAATTGTGTGCCCCCAAATTCATCGACTGAAGCCCTAACCCCCGATGTCAGTGTATCTAGAAACAGGGTCTTTAGGAGCTAATTCAGTTTGAGGAGATCATAAGGGTGGGGTCCTGATCTGACAGGACTGGCCTTAAAAGAAGAGGCAGAGAATTTTCTCTTTCTTCCTGCCATGTAAGGACATGGTAAGAAGGCAGCTGTCAGCAAGCAGGAAGAGAGCTGTCACCAGAACGGGATCATGCTGGTTTCCAGATCTGGGACTTCCAGCCTCTAGAACTGTAAGGGAATAAATTTTTGTTGTTTGGGTCATCCAGTCTGTGGTAAGTTTTGATGGCAGCCTGAGCTCATACAACTAGTTTCCCACTTTTTTACTACCTTATCTGAGCCCTGAGTGATGAATGAAAGCTGGGATTCTCCCTGTTGAGCATTTAAGAAACGGAGGCACCTCTGATGCTGGTTAAAATCTCAAGCCTTTGAGGGGATCCCTTAGAGGGAAGAGCGAATGCAATGAGAATGTGAATGTTACTAGTTTAGAAACCCAGCTTGCAGAAGTAACACAAAAACTGAAATGCCTCTCCCCTCCTCCCCCTTCTGTCAACTCTGCTACTTGACTGCACACAATATCGAACTTACTCCAGCCCAAGACCCGTGGGACCCTTGTGAGCGCGGGGTCAGACAGTCCTGACACCTGCTAACTGTGTAGCTTTGGCAACTCTCTGAGCGTCCGGAAGCTTGCTTTACCATCCATAATACAGATTGTCGTGAGAAGTAAACAGGATAATAATAAACGCGTATGGTAGGGACCAAGTTAAGTGGTGTTGCCCTGTGTTTGCTATTAGGTGGTAAGGGAGTCTGGGGCCTCTTTTTGGGTGGGTAGCAGCGATTTACTCAGGCCTACCAGCGGTGCCCTGTGCGCCTGAGGTCATCACACAGGTTCCTCAGGCCAGCACTACATAGCAATTAGCAGTGACCCCTTTAGCCACAAGAGTGAGTGATGCTGAGAGGGGCAAGGACCTCCCGTCTTTCCCAAGCGCTCAGGCTCGCTCTCCCAGGGGCAGAATGCCGGCAATGATGAGAGAAGCCATTTTGCTGCGGTGAGGGGGGCGGGATACTGGAAAGCCTTTGGCAATTTACTCATCCCAGAACCGGAGAAGCGGCCTAGAGGCAGGGGAGGCTGGGGCCGGTCAGCGCGCTTCTGTTGTTTCAGATGAAATGACCCTAGAGGAAAGGGTTAGTATCCAACAGAACTGGGCGGACTTCCCCTTTGAGGTGCACGTTAAATGAAAGCGAATCTGATTAACAACCAAGCTGAATTTGGCTTAGTTATCTCGAGGTCTGACCCAGACGACTGGGTGCGGTCCTGCCCCGCGGTTCTCTCTCCGGGTTTCATCTTGGCCTCCGGGACCCGCAGCTGCACAGGCGGGAGACGCGGGAGCCTCCGGGTGGGCCAGCAGCCCCGGGGCACCCGCGAGGGGCCCTGGGAAGGCGCCCGAGGCCGCCGCGCGCCTGCGCGGCCTGGGGCTGTGGAAGAGCCGCGGCCGACGCCCCGCGCACGCGGGGTCACAGGGGAGCTGACGTGTCACTGACCGAGCGAGCGACTCTGAAAAAGGCCCTGTGCCCAGTGACCGCGGCGCGCCGGCTGCTCGGCGGCGGGCGCCCCGCCATGCTTTCAAGGGAGCGGCCGGGCGCCGGATCCTTGTGTGGAGAACAGCCGCCCCGGGGCTGGCCGTCACCTCGTCGCCCTGCCGGCTGGGGAAAGCGGCGCCCCGCTCCGGGCCCTCGCGGGCGGCCCTCGGCCCAGGCCCAGCTGCGAACGGCGCTGGGCTGCCTTGTCTGCCTTCGGGCTCCGAGGGCCAAGCGCCAGTAATTTCTCAGGACCTTTTCCCTTTCCCTTTTTCCTTTTCTAAAGGAACGTGCCAGTGGCATTTAAGAGTATTAAAAAAATTAAGAAATGAGGCTCGGTTTTCTCTTTCGCCACCAAGCGCCCCAGGGGAGCCGGAGCCCCGCGCGCCCCTGGCCTCCACTCAGCGTCCCAACGGGCCGCCGCCCACTCTGCATGTGGTCAGACTCAGTTTGCTGTCAATGTTTGAATCTCCAGCCTCATTGATTCGGACTTAAACATTTTTTGTTAATAAGGAAAAGCTGCATTCCACCAGTCACTGAGCGCAGGCTGCAGGCACCCTAATCACCAGATCAGCTGGCCTGTTCACCGGACACCTGACAGGAAGGTGGCGCGGGGGAGTGGCAATGACAATGGCCTGTGCGTCAGGAGCCTTGCTTGTGTTTCCGGCTTGACCACAGACTTAACCACCTCTCCTCACTGCGCCTCCCTTTCTCCATTGAGAGCCTGGATAAAACTGCTTTGAGGATTAGTGAGAGAATACCTGCGTGGAGCTCTGCGGTTCTTGAAGGAAAATGCTGTGTAAATACAACTTGCTGAGCTTGTTATAATCACCATTCTGTGGCTATTAATCTTGACTCCCCTTCCTTGTCTGTGCTGGCATCATTACATAACTCGATGTGTTTGCATGCACCTGAGGGCAGGTGTGTGTTGAGGGAGGTGGGGTGGGATTCTAGGTTCAGAATAAAAGCCAGCCCCTTAAAAACGATTAAAGCCAGGTAACTTCCAGGCTGGGAACCCCCTAAAGCTTGACAGACAATGTCTTAGTTTCAATCTGGCTGCCCCATATATTTCAGTTTTCTGTCTTTCTGTGCTACATTAATGTTCAGAAAACTTCACTGAATGACCAAGGGCATCAAAGTGAAATTTAAGGGCATTTTTTTCTTTTGGTTTGCTTGCCCATACCTAAATGAGTGTCAATGTTTTAAAAATTGCAAAAGACTTGGACAGAATTTCATGTAAGAGATAAATAATTGCAGCAAGTGAAGATTACAGTCCACTGAGCACTACCTTATTCCTGTGGACAATAAGGAATTAACCAATTCTCTCTGTCCAGTGGTAAAAGCATAGTTTGTGGCTGCAGACCTTCTTATCCAGACATTATTCCACTCAGCCTGGGATGGTCTCTGGCAGGGAAGTCAGTAGTTACCTTGCTTTCAGCTGTCCTCTCACCCTGTCACCTGGTGTCTCCCTACCCGCCACACACCAAAGCTCCCAGCAGGGTGGAGAGGGGTAGGGTAGAGACATTTAGGCTGATAATGCCTTTAGTATATTTTCCTGTTGTGACCTATGTGGCTGGTGCTTGAATTAAAAAAAAAATCTGATAAAGCTATTAAGCATAGGTATTGCTTCACTTCTAATAAAAACTATGTTCTAAAGTTTAGGCCAAACGGGCTGTTGATTTTTTGTGCAGGACTTAACCTTCCTAAAAATTAAATAAATCAGTTTAATGCCTTGTATGTATCAGGTGGAATTATAGACAGCTGGCAAGAAACATGTATCTCCTTTCACTTTATTACATATTCTTAAAATGGCAGTAACTCATTTTTTAAAAGTCTAAATTAGTCTCAGATGCCTGAATCCAAGTGAGAGACGGTCACCATGAGGCATCCAGTCCATCAACTTGACCAAAAAGCTCTATTCACTCTTTCTTTAAGGGCTCCCTCAACCCTTCCACTTATTAAAACTAATCACTTAGGGAAATCACTAAATACAATATACCACTTTGTCAATAGCATCCGACTTACAAAAAACCACTCAGCTGAAATTTCAGGTAAGTGTGAGTCCTATAAATTATTATGAGTTTACTGAATTGATCAGAAAAGTTAAAAGATATAATTTTTGTATTTGATTCAGCCCCTAGTGCTGCTGGCCTTGTATAAGTCACTTCACAGGCTTGTTCCCATTAATAAATGCAAGAACATAGGACTTGTCAAAAAACCATCTGGAGATGATGAGGCTGTTCTTTTATAAGGAAATGTTTGAGTGCAATAACCAATCCCTCAAACAGTAACTCCAACCTTGACTCTCAGACCCACAACTATCAAATTAGAAAGCATTAAAAAAAAATACCCAAGAAGCTATGCATTAAAAGTTCTTTGCCCTATGACTAGTAGATTCCCACAAACTTCAACTCAGAGCCTGTTTGCTTTATCTTCATACTAATGGTATTGGTTTTTTATGATCTACCCCACAATAGACAAAACAGGGAAGGTAGGATACTGGCTGTAACTGAAACCTGGAAGAAAGCTCAAGACCCAAAAAAGAAGTAACAAGGAATTTGAAAAACAAGTAGTCATCTGGAGCCTCTGTGAGTGTTAGAAAATTTTTCAGCAGAGAAAATCTAGAGCTTATCAATATATATCAGTATAAACGACAGTAATTATGACAAGGTGAAATGATGTTTATGGCACTCTGTTTTGAAAGGCAAGGAAATGGTAATTTTTATAAAGATTTGATTTACAATAGAAACAATAGAAAGTTTCAGCACTTAAAGGAATAAGCTACAGTGGGTTGTGAAATACATAAGTAGAATTCCTCATTAAGAATTTTGGACTATCAGATTAAAGATGGTGGTGTGAGAGGTGAGACATAGGCTTCCTCCTAAAACCACATATAATACGAAAATATAACGAATACAACTAATCCTGAAAGAGCAACAGGAAAGAGGACTGTACCAAACTACATACACATGGAGAAAAGAATAAACCTCACGAAACAGGGTAATGTACCAAAGACATGGCCCAATGGGATCTAAGCCCTTCCCTTACCCCAGCTCACCAGCGGGAGGAAGAGAAACAGCAGGGAGGGAATGGAGGCCTGGGACTGCTGAATACCTAACTCTGGAGATCTGATCTGGGAGCACAAACCTACATTTCATGGTGTTTTCATGGTACTTTCATGATTAGGGGGTTGGAAAGCTAAGACAGGCAGAATTCCTGGAGAGACAGAGATTCCAGCCACTTGCGGAAAGCAGGGATCCATATCCGGCTTCTCTGGGGCAAAAGAAAGGTGAGCAGTCTGAGAGACTTCCTAACAGCAAGAGTGCTGCTAAAGGGGCAAGGATTGCACAGAGCTTACTGCTCAGGAGAAAGGACAAGTAGACAAAATTGTCCAGGTGCACTCTGCCCAACAGGTTGGGAACTGTCATGATCTTCAGGAGCTCCAGCTCCCTGGCTGGCTACAGAGCTCCAAGGACCCCCTCCGTGATAAGCAGCCTACTGAGCCTTTCTCCCTACCAGCCCCACCTGGCCCACAAACCAGCAAACCCTACCCTGGCGTTAGGCCAGCCAGAGGGAGGCCACGTCTACAGCAACTACAAACGGAAAGTACAGAGTCTTATACCTGTGTGCTCGGCCCCTTCGTTCTGGCAGTGGAGACAAGCACAGCAGCCAGGAAGCAGGAAGCTCTTTACTCCCCCCAGGCAAAAACACCACTCCCTTGTGACCCCCAACATTGCTTCAGGGGCTCAGCAGCTCCAGAGAGTAGAGCTTCTGGGCACTACAGGGCACCATATACAAATATGAAACACCAAAGGAACCTGGCTCAAAGTAAAATTATGAATACAACCCCTGAGAAAAATTCAAATGAAATCGACCTCATGAATCTGCCGGAAAGGGGTTTCAAAATAAAAATCATTAACATCCTTATGGAGGTACAGAAAAATATTCAGGAACTCAGGGATGAATTCTGCTCGGAGATCCAATCATTAGGGAACACAGTATCAGAATAGAAACATACAGTGGAAGGTTTTAAAAGCAGATTAGATATGGTGGAGGAGACAATTAATGAAATAGAAATTAGAGACGAGGAATACAAAGAAGCTGAGGCACAGACAGAAAAAAGGATCTCTAAGAATGAGAGAACTGTGTGACCAATCCAAACGGAAAAATATTCGCATTATAGGGGTACCAGAGGAAGAAGAGAGGGAAAAATGGATAGAAAGTGTCTTTGCAGAGGTAATTGCTGGAAACTTCCTCAATCTGGGGAAGGAGACAGTCTCTCAGGCCATGGAGGTGCACAGATCTCCCAACACAAGGGACCCAAGGAAGACAACACCAAGACATTTGGTAATTAAAATGGCAAAGATCAATAATAAGGACAGACTATTAAAAGCAGACAGAGAGAGAAATAAGATCACATACAAAGGAAAACCCACTAGGCTATTATCAGACTTCTCAGCAGAAACCTTACAGGCCAGAAGGGAGTGTCATGATGTATTTAATGCAATGAAGCAGAAGGCCCTCAAACCAAGAATACTTTATCCAGCAAGATTATCATTTAAATTTGAAGTAGGGATTAAACAATTTCCAGATAAGCAAAAGTTGAGAGAATTTAGCTCCCACAAACAATCTCTACAGTGAATTTTGGAGGGACTGCCATAGATGGAAGTGTTCCTAAGGCTTAATAGCTGTCACCAGAGGTAATAAAACCACAGTAAAGAATGTAGAACAGTTAAGTACTAAGAAAATGCAAAATTAAATCAACTATCCCCAAAGTCAATCAAGAGATAGATAAAGAGTACAGAATATGATACCTAATATATAAAGAATGGAGGAGGAAGAAAAAGGAGCAGAAAAAAGAACCTTTAGACTGTGTTTGTAATAGCATATTAAATGAGTTAAGTTAGACTCTTAGTAAGGAAGTTAACACTGAACCTTTGGTAACCACAAATCTAAAGCCTGTAATGGCAATAAGTACATACCTATTGATAATCACTCTAAATGTAAATTGTCTGAATGCACCAATCAAAAGACATAGGGTTGCTGAATGGATAAAAACAGAAGACCCATCTATATGCTACCTACAAGAGACTCACTTTAAACTCAAAGACATACACAGACTGTAAGTGAAGGGATGAAAAAAGGTATTTCATGCAACTAATAGGGAGGAAAAAGCAGGAGTTGCAGTACTTGTATCAGACAAAATAAACTTCAAAACAAAGAAAGTCACAAGACACACAGAAGGACATTACATAATGATAAAGGGGTCAATCCAGCAAGAAGATATAACCATTATAAATATCTATGCACCCAACACAGGAGCACCTTCATATGTGAAACAAATACTAACAGAATTAAAAGGGGAAATAGGATCCAATGCATTCATTCTAGGAGACTTCAACACTCCACTCACTCCAAAGGACAGATCAACCAGACAGAAAATAAGTAAGGTGACAAAGGCAGTAAAGAACACATTAGAACAGATGGACCTAACAGACATCTACAGAACTCTACACCCAAAGCAGCAGAATACACATTCTTCTCAAGTGCACATGGAACACTTTCAAGAATAGATCATATCCTAGGCCACAAAAGGAGCCTCAGTAAATTAAAAAAGATTGAAACTGTACCAACCAGTTTCTCAGACCACAAAGGTATGAAACTAGAAATAAATTATGCAAAGAAAATGAAAAACCCCACAAACACATGGAGGCTTCACAACATGCTCCAAAATAAACAATGCATCAATGACCAAATAAAAACTGAGATAAAGCAATATATGGAGACAAATGAAAACAATAATTCAAGACCACAAAATCTATGGGATGCAGCGAAGGCTGTGCTAAGAGGAAAGTATATTGCAATACAGGCCCACCTCAGGAAAGAAGAACGATCCCATATGAACAGTCTAAACTCACAATTAACGAAACTAGAAAAAGAAGAACAAATGAAGCCCAAAGTCAGTAGAAGGAGGGACATAGTTAAGATTAGATTAGACAAAAATAAAATCGAGAAGAATAAACAATAGAAAGAATCAATGAAAGCAGGAGCTGGTTTTTGAGAAAGTAAACAAAATAGATAAACCCCTAGCCAGACATATAAAGAAAAAAAGAGAGTCTACACACATAAACAGAATCAGAGATGAGAAAGGAAAAATCACTACGGACAACACAGAAATACAAAGAATTATGAGAGAATGCTATGAAAAATTATATGGTAACAAACTGGATAACCTAGAAGAAATGGACAGCTTTCTAGAAAAAATACACCCTTCCAAGGCTGACCTGGAAAGAAACAGAATATCTGAACAGACCAATTACCAGCAACGAAATTGAATTGGCAATCAAAAAACTACCCAAGAACAAAACTCCTGGACCAGATAGCTTTACCGCTGAATTTTATCAAACATTTAGTGAAGACCTAATACCCACCCTCCTTAAAGTTTTCCAAAGAGTAGAAGAGGAGGGAATATTCCCAAGGGCAACATCACTCTAATTCCAAAACAAGGCAAAGACACTGCAAAGAAAAAAAAAGCAAATTAAAGGCCAATACCCCCTATGAACATAGATGAAAAAATACTCAACAAAACACTAGCAAACCAAATTCAAAAATACATCAAAAATATCATCTGTCATGATCAAGTAGGATTTATTCCAGGGATGCAAGGATGATACAACATTCGAAAATCCATCAACATCACCACATCAACCAAAAGAAGGACAAAAACCACATGATCATCTCCATAGATGCTTAAAAGGCATTTGACAAAATTCAACACCCATTCATGATAAAAACTCTCAACAAAATGGGTATAGAGGGCAAGTACCTCAACATAATAAAGGCCATATATGACAAACCCACAGCCAACATTATACTTAACAGTGAGAAGTTGAAAGCTTTTCCTTTAAGACCGGGAACAAGACAAGGATGCCCACTCTCCCCACTTCTATTCAACACAGCCCCGGAGGTCCTAGCCACAGAAATCAGACAACACAAAGAAATAAAAGGCATCCAGATTGGTAAGGAAGAAATTAAACTGTCCCTCTTTGCAGATGACATGATATTGTACATACAAAACCCTAAGGAATCCACTCCCAAGCTACTAGATCTAATATTTGAATTCAGCAAAGTTGTAGGATACAAAATTAACATGCAGAAATCTGTGGCATTCCTATATACTAACGATGAAGTAGCAGAAAGAGAAATCAGGAAAACAATTCCATTCACAACTGCACCAAAAAGAATAAAATATCTAGGACTAAACCTAACCAGGGAAGTGAAAGACCTATACTCTGAAAACTACAAGACACTCATGAAAGAAATTAAAGAAGATAGCAATAAATGGAAACACATCCTGTGCTCATGGATAGGAAGAATTCACATTTTCAAAATGGCCATTCTGCCTAAAGCAATCTACAGATTTAATGCAATTCCTGTCAAAATACCAAAAGCATTCTTCAATGAACTAGAGCAAATAGTTCTAAAATTCATATGGAACCACAAAAGACCCCGAATAGCCAAAGCAATCCTGAGAAGGAAGGATAAAGCAGGGGGAATTACACTCCCTGACTTCAAGCTCTACTACAAAGCCACAGTAATCAAGACAATTTGGTACTGGCACAAGAACAGACCCATAGACCAATGGAACAGACTAGAGAGCCCAGATATAAACCCAAACATGTATGGTCAATTAATATATGATAAAGGAGCCATGGATATACAATGGGAAAATGACAGTCTCTTCAACAGCTGGTGTTGGCAAACCTGGACAGCTACATATAAGAGAATGAAACTGGATTACTGTCTAACCCCATACACAAAAGTAAACTCAAGGTGGATCAAAGACCTGAATGTAAGTCATGAATCCATAAAACTCTTAGAAAAAAGATAGGCAAAAATCTCTCGGACATAAACATGAGCAACTTCTTCATGAACATATCTCCCCGGGCAAGGGAAACAAAAGCAAAAATGAACAAGTGGGACTATATCAAACTAAAAAGCTTCTGTATGGCAAAGGACACCATGAACAGAAGAAAAAGGCATCCTACAGTATGGGAGAATATATTTGTAAACGACATATCCGACAAGGGGTTAACATCCAAAATATATAAAGAACTTGCACACCTCAACACCTAAAAAGCAAATAACCTGATTAAAAAATGGGCAGAGAATATGAAGACACAATTCTCCAAAGAAGAAATTCAGATGGCCAACAGATACACAAGAAGATGCTCCATATCACTAATCATCAGGGAAATGCAAATTAAAACCACAACAAGATATCACCTCACAGCAGTAAGGATGGCCAGCATCCAACAGACTATGAACAACAAATGCTGGCAAGGATGTGGAGAAAGGGGAACCCTCCTACACTGCTGGTAGGAATGTAAGCTAGTTCAATCATTGTGGAAAGCAATATGGAGGTTCCTCAAAAAACTAAAAATAGAAATACCATTTGACCCAGGAATCCCACTCCTTGGAATTTACTGAAAGAATACAACTTCTCAGATTCAAAAAGACATATGCACCCCTATGTTTATTGCAGCACTATTTACAATAGTGAAGATACGGAAGCAACCTGTGTCCATCAGTAGATGAATGGATAAAGAAGAGGTGGTACATATACACAATGGAATACTATTCAGCCATAAGAAAGAAACAAATCCTACCATTTGCAACAACATGGATGGAGCTGGAGGATATTATGCTCAGTGAAATAAGCCACGCGGAGAAAGACAAGTGGCAAATGATTTCCCTCTTTTGTGGAGTATAACAAGGAAGCAAAACTGAAGGAACAAAATAACAGCAGATTCAGAGACTCCAAGAAGGGACTTACAGTTACCAAAGGGGAGGGTTGTGGGAGGGCAGGTGGGGAAGGAGGGAGGAGAGGATTGAGGGGTATTATGTTTGGTACACATGGTGTGGGGGGTCATGGGGAAAACAGTGTAGCACAGAGAAGGCAAACAGTGAATCTGTGGTATCTTATTGCACTGATGGACAGTGACTGCATTAGGGTATGGGTGGGGACTTGATAATATGGGTAAATGTAGTAACCACATTGTTTTTTTATGTGAAACCTTCATAAGAGTGTATATCAATGATACCTTAATAAAAAATTAAAAAGAATTTTGGGTAAATGAAACATTGTTATAGGTAAAGCTCCTGGCACTTTAGTTTGATATGTTATTTGAGTGGATGCCTTCCATTTGCACTTCAGACTACAAAGAGTGGTTGGCATAGTGATGATTGTGGTGAAGATTTATATAATTCAGCTTGCATCTTTTTCTCTAGTTTTCTACCCAAGAAGCATCAAAGCTGGCTTTGCTTCATTTATGAGATCCCAATCCAGAGGAGTTTGGCTAAAGACCATGAGTACTAGACACTTAGATTTGTCCAAGTCATTAAGAATTGGGAGACAGTGTGATAAAATTACAGAAAATATCTGGGAATAGCAAATTAAAAACTGACCCCAAGGAGGAATGGGAAGCTGTACTAGAGGCTCATGGAGTGCACCAGACCACTGTTGGCTGTGGCCCAATGGACACCAAGGAAGAGTATCTGGGAGTTTCTAGAGAACACAAAAACAAGGAAACAAGATGAGAAGAACTTGGTTATTTGTGAGCCATGCAAAGAGGAAAAAAATGGATGTGAATGGAAATAGAGCTTCAGAAATGAAATCCTGAGATGAAGGTTTCATTTGGCTTAGTTCAATTGCAAGGATAACTGATGGATGTTTCCAAAATTGATTCTAATATTTGAATTTGCAAAAATCTGGAAAAATGTTCGCTTGACATCTAATTAAAAAGGGGGAAAAAAGTTCATAGCTTGCCCTGGAACAATAATCGCGAAGCTCCATAAATAGATTTGAAAATGCCAAGGGTGCCCTTGCTTTATGAAAGGAGGATGCAAACTACAATACATAATCACTTGAAAAAGTATTTTGAGCTTTCCCTCTTGTAGGTGAGGTCTACTTTGAAACACACTCAAAATGTTTCTTTTCTCAAGTAAGTATAATTGAGTCTATATCTGTGCACTGCTGAATGGAGGGGATAACGTTTGTTGAGCCCTAGTCCTGTTATAGGTGCTCACCTGAATTATCTTTTTTAATACTCATAATAACCCAATGAGAAAGTTATTTATTATCTTTTTTTTTTTTAGGTGAGGAAGCTAAAGCTTAAAGAGATAAGGTAACTTGCCCTCATATACATGGGTAGTAAAAGTGGTGGAGTTAGTCTTCCAAGCAGGTCTGTGTTTTTTTAATGATAGAGCTCCTCTGTCTTCGTGGAAGAATGGGAGTCCATTTGCTTGTACCAGCTTACTCATTCCAGGGTCTGGAAGCACCCAAGTCTTTGGGCATCTATAAATGAATATGTTTTGAGACTCGAAATATCATCGGAGTGTCAGAAATTTGGAATTCTTTTTTCCCCCCTTTGTTCAGCAAAGATTCAAACTTTCTAAAGTAAATGTCCATCTAGAAATTGAGTCCGGTGTCTGGGTCTCATTTACTATTGCCAAGTTGCTTAAGGTGCAGTTGGAGTTGCCTAATGAACATAAGTGTAAGTTAAGAAACATGATTGTGTTCTTTCTGAAACTGGAAGAGAAGAGGAAAAGCCCCATGTAATTGGACTAGAGAGTGGTATTGTATTCTGACACAGAAAAAGGATTTGGAGTCTTTTGTAGTTGCGTACTTTCGACTCCTTTGTTCAGAGGTTTGAGAAATTCTGAGACGTACAATAACATAATAACACAAAGTTTAGGTTTTGTTAAAAAGAAAATTAGGAAGCACTTAACCCATAGTATCAAATTTCTTTAGAAAAATAGTACATTCCCCATGATTTCTTTCCAGAGAATGGTGTTTGTTCCTCAAGGAGCTAACATTTTAAATATTCATACTTCAAAACTAAATAGGAATATCTCCTCTTCCCGCCTTATTCTTCTTCCAGTGTGTGAGAGGGCAATCAGAAAATAGCTTCAAAGTTTTATTTAATATGATTTTCATATTTTAAAAAGGGTCACCATGGTAAAACCTCAAGGATCAGGCATAAAATACGCATTAAAAATAAATTGTAAAAGACCTCCTTTGAAATAAGAGAATTTCTGGTTTAGTCGGGTTTAGGGCTTACGGGTTTCCAAATATTCTGCCAAGAATTCAGCCCAAGGTAGATGCAGCGGTCCTGTTCACATCTGTCTAAATACAAGTGAACATATACTCCATTATCAAATCCAAACAGCATTGCAAACATACTGTCTCCTAAATGAACTTCTGATCCCCTTACCCACAGCCTTCTGTCCCCACACTGGGCCACTTGCTCAGGGCAAAGATCCTGGAGTCATCCTGACTTCTCTGTTACTGATTTTCCAGGAAATCCTTTTAGCTCCACCTTCAAGCATATCTAGAATTCAGCCACTTCTCACCACTTCCATCACCTTGGCCCAATCCAGTATCAATCTCACCTGAATTACTGCAGTCTTCACTGGTCTCTCTGTCTAAAATTATTTCCCATCTCCCTCCTCCCCCAATTTAGACATACATGAGGCTCATTCCCTCACCTCCTCAAACAGTCCTATGGGGACCACCTTAATTTAAAATTTCAAGCCCTCCACACTCTCTGTCCCCTTCCCTGTTTGCTGTTTTAGTTCCATAGAACTTATGACCTATTATATTGTATCATCTACTTAATTTGCTTTGTTATTATCTATCTCCCCCCTCCAGAATGTAGGCTCCATGAGGGCAGGGATTTTTTTCTACTTTGTTTTATTCACTGTGTATCTCCAGTGTTTTGAACAGTGCTTGACACATAGTAGGTGTTCAGTAAATATTGGTCAAATTAATGGATGTTTTAGAACCAGTGATAATTGGGGGCTACACCAGCTCTCCATGGCAGTTCTGTAATTGCTGTCAGGATTCTTCCTCAAAATTAGATTTCTCAACCAGACCTCGTAGGGTAAACTTATCATGATACTAGAGATGAGAGTCATCTAGGGAAACAGCTATCATAACACAGTTTTGCAAAGGATCTAGACTGAAACATTCTGTGGAGACCATAGTCATTGTCCACTCAACAGATACTTCATAGGCACCTGGTAGGCGTCTGGTGCATATGGAAAAGAAAAGAAAGAATGCTTGTCCCTGAAGGAACTTGTTTTTGAGTAGGATTATCAGTAGTTATAATATTACATGAGGGGGATAAATGTTTTACAAAGTTATAACAACACATAGCTCTTAGGATAGAGTGGTTAGAGAAAATACCTCCAGTAGTGGTGGCCAAGAGGAACTTTAAGAGCAGACATTTGAGATGAGCCTTGAAGCATGGTTAAGACCTGACAGGTAGGGACAGATATTGGGATACAAAGGAGCTATTAGCTGAATTTGTGAAAGTTTATTACCCTTAGAAGGTTATTCTTTGGTGGGGGAGGGGGAAAGAGTTTTGTTTTAGTTTAGTTATTTTTGCTGTATCCTTGTTTCAGTTTGGCCCAAAGGGGTTCTCTCTCCTGAAGAGATAGTTATTTAGTAAGAAGAGTAGGGTTATTTTCAGTAACACTAAGTATAAATAGTACTTGGACATTCAAAAATTCAGTTAAATACTTATGTAGAGCCTGCTTTGTACATGACTCTGTACAGAGGAGGGTGTTGAGAGGAGGCAGGGGAGGAAGAGGAGGAGGAGAGTAATGATTGGCCTGAAACCACAAGACTGGGCTGGACCTTCTGGAGAGTGGTACGTGGGCAGTGCACAGGGATCGGCTAAGGGGCGAGGGGATGGTGTGGGACGGAGAGACGATGAGGGCGGACTGGTTTTCTAAGAACTAGGTTGGAAATGTGAGGAAATTGTTTTAAGACAAAGTGATAACCACAAGAGTTAGCTGGGGTAATTGGGAGTGTTTTTCTGGAAACATTCTCTCTCTCTCTCCCTATCTCTATCTACCTATGAAGATAGGAGAGTGGGAGAGAGAAGGAGTGGGGAATGGAAAATACCGCGTCTAAGAGTATCTTCTTGTCTTAGAGATTCCTTACCTTCCTCTGAAGTTAATACAAATCACTGCAAAGGCCAGAGAACAGATCAGAGTAATGATAAAATATGTCAGAAGCTACAACTATTTAAGAGTAGTTTTTTTCCCTTCCCTGTGGTATCATCCTCAGAGCATTTTAAGGCCATCTATTGCCATCTCCTCCTTATAAAAGGGGAAGCTGAGGCCAGAGGTAAAAGTTTTCCTAAGTCAAAGAGCTAACTTGCCAGAGACGAGTCCTGGCCTCTGGCCCTGCTCCACTGCTGTTTCACCTGCACTCTTCTACAAAATCTGTCTCACTTTCAGACTTGTCAAAGTCATGATAGATTTGTAGTCTACGTCATGACAGACACTTTTTGTTTCAATATTAAAATATTTTAAATTACATTATCTAGTAAAACTGATGTTGGTAAAGATCCTGTGGTTTCACATATGATCCTAACACATTGCTTTAGATCCTCATTTGAGAAGCCTGGCTCTATAACAAGACAATGCTTCCTGTTCTACAAATGGAACCGTTATGTTGTGATCCAGACCCTTAGGCGGTCCATGAAAATAAAGAATTGTTCTTTCCTTGATGAAATTTCAGTTTTCATGAGGCCTAACCTTTCTTTTTATGAGAGGAGAGCCTCCTTCTCTCCCCACAGGGCATCTCTTTCTGAGCATTCACTCCCCCATTTGACAAATATTTATTGCACACCTACTACGTGACAGACACCACACAGTGGTGAACAAGACAGACAGGGTCCCTGCTCCTGGGGAGTGTTCATCCTTATCGTGAGAAATGATGAACTGCAAGGAAACATTCCTGCCTTCTCATCTCACCCTACACGAACTCCACATCATGAAACGCAGTGAATCCTTCTGGTGAGGTAATTTAGTTGGAAAGCAAGAAATGATTCATAAAATGAAACTCTCAAAAGCAATACATTGATCTGGATGTAATTTTGACTTTGCCAAGACAGTTAAGGCTCTGAGAATTTTGAGATGATATATTACACTCCATTTCATCCCATGTTTTTGAAGATGAGACAGCCAATACCAGAACTGGGACTAGAACATGGGTCAGTCTTTTTTACCATTATCTCCCCTCAGAATTCTATGGCCACGCTTGGGTTTGGGGTCCTCTCAGGAGAGCACCAACTCTGTGGCCTGAGGCATGAGGTTGAGGACATGCTGACTGCTTAGGTGGGGGCTAGTGAGGGGCTTGCCTGGCTCTGCCATCGTCACGCAGCAGGAAGGCTTCCTCCTGAGGACTAGGATCTGAGCGGCTCCTCCTCTTTAGTTCTGAATCCCTGCCTTTTCCTTTTAAAGAAAAGAAAACCGACACTGGCTGGTGCCTGTTCGATGCTGCTAGGTGTCAAGCCCATTACCAGCAGTAAACAGCTGCAGCAGGTGAGGAGAGATGAAGACAGCCCAGGCAAAGCCTGAGGTCCAGCACGTCTAATGGCTGGACAGAAAATAAGAAGGGAAAACACATTGCCTAATGCTGCATTAGCTGCCTAATGCTTTGTCTTTAGGCTAAATTCTTATCTTATCATCTAAGTGTGGAAGATAAGTGTCTCCAAGCACAGAGTACAGCCTGTGCCACACATTCAAAGGCTGGTTATTGTTGAAGATTATGTAAAAAGCTGTTGGGAGCTCCAAAAAGAAAAAAAAAATCAAATCACAGAGTTCTGTTTGTTCCTGTTGTCAGCTTGAGATATCAGCCAGGGAAAGGAGGAAGGAAAGAAGGACTATTGCCCTGTCAGTGAGCACATGAGCATACATGTGTGAGCCAAAACCGCGTGATCTTTTAATTTACGCACACCAAGCAACTGTGAGTATTCGGACCTGAGGAAGCAGTGTTCTTGCTGTGCTAGGCTGGACTGGGGAATGGCACGAGATTTTCAGATGCATGCTTATCTCATGGTTGGTGAAGGAGGCCCTCCCTCTGTGTTTCTGTCTTAGTTAATGGCATCTAGCCAGTCGGTGACTCTGCTTTTCTCACCACTCTCCCAGACGCTGTCCATTAGCTGGTCCTGTCAGCTCAGCCTGCTAACCGTCTCCCCATTCCGTCTGCTTCTGTCCACCCTCAAGGCCACATTCTAGTCCAAGCCACACTCAGGGCTCCTCGTGCTGAACTTCTACAATACCCTCCTCACTGGTCTCCCAGCACCCGAGCTGGACCCCGTCTCCAATCCATTCTCCACTCTGCAGGCACACTTACCTTTGTCAAAGGGCAATATAACCTGTTTGAAATCATCAGTGGCTTTCACTGCTCTCAAGATAAAATCCAGATTCCTTAACATAACCTACAGAGCTCTCAGTCAGGTCAGTCTTCTGGCCCATCCTGCAGGCACAGGCCCCTGGAGGGTGCCAGCCGCCCTATGAACTCTCATTTCCCCCAGTCCCCGCTCTTCACTGCTTTGGAACCTGCCGAGTACACTTCTTTCTGCCCCAATGGCTCCTCCCACTACCTGGCTTAAATAATTCCTCTATATCCTTTAATTCCTGAGAAAGAATTTCTCTGACCCTCTGGCTAGGTCTGCTATATGCTCTGTGGGCACTCAAACTTTGTCTTTATGTATTTATGAAGCATTTATGTAGCAGTTACGAAGTCCATAATTAAATAATTGATTAGTGTTGCTTTATATATGTGTCTTCTAAGAGACAGTAGGTACTCACAGGGAGGCACACACTATCTCTGTCTACAGCTTCTAGGGCAAGATGCTTGGCACATTGTGCGCACACTTTGTTGAATGAACGGAAAGATCTCTTCCACCGTGTCACTGCTGTTCTGCATACTTCTTGAGGTCAGAGGACCCCTTCTACCCTGGGCCTCTACCTAGTCTATCAGGAGGGCTAGATACATTTTCCTCAGTGGATTTTAATCATCAGGTTACTGGTATGGAAACAAAATTTCTGAGAGTTTCTTCTAGAGAGTTGCTTATATTTTAGGAAATCCAACTTAACAAGTAAAACCTCATAGTGACTTTTTCCTAATTACTGGTTCAACCTGAGTCTTTTGGTTCCAGGTCTCAAATCTGTCTTTGCTAGTTTAGCTTTTAGTTATGTTTGCACGGTTAATACAGAGTGGGACGCATTTCCAAAGAGGATACCTGAGAATGGAGAACACTCCTTTAACCCCTCCTCCTTCCTCAAACCCTCTACAACTTTGACTTTCGTACTTCCAGCCACAGCTGCTTATTCAGAAGGTATATCAAGAAAAAGCCTCTAACTTACTTATTTCCACTTAGTTATATTTTCATTAATATTCTTTTCTTTCTTCCTCTTCATTTCTTCATCCTTTCCTTCATTTAATTATCTCAGAATTAGTGGCATTTTCTTTTCTAAAACTTACCCTCCACCTATACTCTCAATCCCAGCTCCTCCAGTCTCCCTGAAGACTTTGCTCTCTTCATTGTGCCTTCTCTCTTTTATCTTCAGTTTCTCTCTTTCACTGCTCCCCTGTCATTGCCCACCCACATGCTCAGTTCTCCATAACCTCCGAAGCCTTAACTTTTACCACAATTCCTTTTTCCACCTCCATTTGCTCTTCTATTTCTTTTTTTACAAAGTCCTCAAAAAAGTTGTCTACACTTCCCACTGCCACTTTCTTTACACCTGCTACTCTTCTCATTGCAATATTGTTTCTGACTTCTCTAATGAACAACAAAACAGAAGTTCCATAGCGACCTCCAAATGGACGAATTCAGAAAGTGTGTGTGTGTGTGTGTGTGTGATATGTATTCTATATGCCATGGTGGGGATAGGCTGTGTATACAATGAGACAGAGACATCAGTTCTGCCCTACCAAAGCCCAGAGACAGAAGAGTTAATAAATATCAACAATACAAGAAAATCATTGCTTTATGGACATACCCACAAAGTATGATGAAATCCTGGGGCAACATACCTAGAGGAGTTGACAAACGGTTCATTAAGAAGTCAGTCCTTCAGCTGAGAATTCCAGGAAGACAAGGAGATTGATGAAGTTGAAAATCTAAGCACAAATACAATGATGCAGACAAGGGAGAGAACTTCCAAGAGGTGGTGGTCAGGGAATTCTTGAACTAGGTGAATCTTGATCTGGAATCCTGAAACCTGGATTGGATGTGGCCATTTTGAAAGTCATATCGGTATCTCTAAAAGACTGCAATATGGAAGGCAAAAAGAGAATTTCATCTTCAAGTGGGAAGGCACCATTTGCTTTAGGAATCAGTGTAGACTGGCAACAATGCCTGTACCAATGGCATTTCCAGGGAATTATCAGTTAGGTTGTTTTCTACCTTTGATCACATGTATTAAGTGTTCTTACCAAATGGGGAGCACATAGCTAAAGCTTAGAGGGGGAGGTCTAAGTGTGAGCACCTCCCCTTACAAACTGTCTCCATCTGCTCCATGCAATTTAATCTGCCCTAAATGGAGGAGGAACAATATAACTGAACAGGTTTTTTTTTTCCATCTCTCATTTCTATGTATTTCACTCATAAAATGAGCTATTTTGTATACCCTTTCCCTGCTCCATTTCTTAAAATCTCCCTGTCCCTTCCCCTTTGGGTCTGTTGTCAGCGAGAAAGGGAACAATATTCCATCTGTGAGTGAAAAGAGGGCACAGATAGAATGGTTTAGAAACAGCAACAATGCCCCAGATAAAGGGCTTGTTCTTGGCTTCTCTCTCCCTGCACCCCACAGAGGTTTTCTGAGCTGTGTCAGGACACTTCCCTTCATCCTCTGACCCAGGGAGCCAGGAATGGTTTATGTCGAGTGGTTTTTAAGTTTCAGCCAATGTCACCATCAAATAGAACATCACAAATTAAAAAGCAGGATTGCTGTAGGTTGCAGAAACAGAA
Organism: Smutsia gigantea; assembly: GCA_032199065.1. Taxonomy (NCBI): domain Eukaryota; kingdom Metazoa; phylum Chordata; class Mammalia; order Pholidota; family Manidae; genus Smutsia; species Smutsia gigantea. Next base: position 78,393 of record JAVSCE010001481.1, on the reverse strand, counting down.
AGCTCAAGGAAAAAAAAATTGAGAGGGGGAAAATGATTTGGATTTTTGTTTTCTGGTCCCAGGATGAAGAGGGAGTGTTGGGGAAGGTTGCTGTTTTTATCAGTCATGTTGTGACCACTCTCGGATCAGTAATGACAACATCACGAGCGCGCTGAGCGCGCTGAGCCTCGTGGGGAGTACTCGGAGTCCAGGCGCTGCCTGGGGCTGGCAGCCGCAGATAAACAAGGCGAAACAATCAACAGCGGAGGTGAACGAGGGCAAAGGGGGAAGAATTTAATAACCTGGGGCTCTTTTGCCAGAGGAGGGTGGCTTCTTCACAGGCACCTGCCAGCTCCTTTTCAGTCAACCACTGGAATAGTGGGGAAGGCAGGCCAGAAGAGGTCCTTTAGGCATTACAGACCCCGTCCAGATCATGCAGACTGCTGGCTTCACAGGGAACACTTTGTGTGTCACGCAACACGTTTGAATGAACTAGACTCCCCCAGTACTTTATAAATGTGACTTAATTTCTCCACATAATCTAAATGGGCAGTACCTTTTGTCCTCGACATGGCTGTAAACTTTGTGAGGACAGGGGCGGAGGCACACCTGGTCTTGTATGTGCTTGTACGTTTAATTAACAAACGTATAGAGATCTTCAGTGCTGATCTGATAAGTTTTGACAATCGTGTATATTCGTGTGACCACCACTCAAAACCAAATACAGAAGCTTTCCATTATTCTAGAGTTTCCTCATGCCCCTTTTCCACCTTTTCCCACCCCCAACAAAACTACCACTTGCTGACTTCTGCCACTAGAGATTAGTTTTGCCTGTTCTCTGATTTAATAGAAGTGGAATCAGAAGGCATGTAGCCTTTTGTCTCTGGCTTCTTTCCCTTAACATGATGCTTCTGAGTTCATCCAAATTGTGTGTGTGTCAGCACTTTGTTCTCCTGTGAGCAGTATTCCGCTGTCTGACTGTAACACAGTTTATGAGGTCTCCTGTTGCTGGACCTGGCTGTCGACTGACATTCCTATTATAAAAATAAGGCACTTTTTGTGTACATACGCTTTCATTTCTCTTGGGTAAATATCGAAGAGTGAAATTCTAGTTCATAGGGTAGATGTAAAGTAGCCTTATAGTAAGAAACTTCCAAACAGATCTTCAAAGTGGTTGTAACATTTTTCATTCCTACTAGCAATGCTTGAGAGTTTCAAGCATTCCATATCCTCAACAACACAGATCGTCAGCTTCTTTCATTTTTAACATTTTACTGGGTATGAAATGATATCTCATTGTGGTTTTAATTTGCATTTCCCTGGTGACTATTCATGTGATGTGTGTTTACTTGTGCTTAATGGACAATCATATTTCTTATTTTGTGAAGTGTCTGTTCAAGTCTTTTGCCTTTTTTAAAAGTAGATTGTGTTTTTCTTGATGATTTGTAGATGCTCATTATATATTGTAGGTATGTGTTTTATCAGATATATGAATGGAATTACTTTGTTATTCTGTGGCATCTGTTAATTCTCTTAATGGTTCAGGAAACTTTAATTTCAATGTAGTCTGATTCATAAGTTTCTAATGGTTAGTGCTTTTTGTATGCAGTCTAAGAAATCTTTGCCTGCCTCATAGTTGTAAAGGTATTCTGTTTCCTTCTATATCTTTGTAGTTTTAGGTTTTATGTTTAGTTCTGTGTTCAGTCTCCAATTACTTTTTGTAAATGGAATGAAATACAGATTGAATTTTTTTTCCAATATGGATATTCAGCTGTTCTAACAACATTTATTAAAAAGACTTTCCTTTCCCCCTGGATTAATTTGGCACCCTAATTTGGAAATACCTGACCTTATGTTTGCAGAACTCTTTCTGGGCTCTCAATTCTGTTTCATTGATCTCTTTACTTATGCCTGTGTGTCTTTACCTGTCCTTGTGTGTTTGTTCCTAACTTCAGAACTGCAGCCCCCTCAGATTGCCCATACCCCAAACCCAAGCATATGGTCCTTAGTGGTAGTATACATTTGTCTAGGGCTTGAGACTTTCCAAAGCTTTTAGTATACATATGATTGTATATTAGTGGTATTAATAGTTGTTAAATGCCTATTTGTGCTAGTATTGCTTTCTGCTCCTCCTATGCATTTTTTTATTCTCTTTTCTTTAAAATTTTTTCTCTCTTATTTTTAAATTTTTTTCTTCTTTCTTTTTTTTAAACATATTTTTTTCTACTTTGTTATTTTTTAAGATTTTAACAAGTGCTTTGATAAAGTTAATGAGCCAGCTAAATATGCAGGGTTGCATTTTTTTTCATTGAATCCTTCTGAACCCTTTTACATAGGTATTACCTCCATTTTATTGATGAAGAAACTGAGGCACAGAGTACTTAAAGTACTCAAACTTACCGAAGACATAGCTAAGAAGTCCCAGAGCTGCATTCCAAACCAGCTCTGATAGCCTTAAGAGTTTTGGCTACTACCCTCTACGGGGGGGCACAGTGAGGTACTGCAATCTACTTTTAGTCAAAATGTGATCCTTGTGGATAACTTAGAAAGTGCATTGTTTTAAAGTAAAACCTTAACTGCATTATTACTTATTCTGCAAGTCCTTGTGCCATTGTTTCCATCTGCCCATTGGTAGAAACCTTTGAATTAGTGGGAAAAAACTATTAGACGTGAAATCTAATTACTTATTACACAGCCAAGAATAAACAGAGCAGTAAATGGGAATTGATGAAAAGTGGGAGCTGTCTGCATCTCTCACTAATCTACCTGATGATAGAATGTTGGACTGGTTTCTTTTACGTGTCCTTGCTCAGCCTGGGGCAGGCGTCCTCCCACTGCCCACACAACCAGGCTGCACTTCACTGTGTGCAATAAAATGAGTAAATGTTCTGAACTCTCCTTTGCTTTCTTGGGTTCCTAAATGACTCTAATGAGGTGGGAAGTGGGATCTTAATTGTCTCTATTTGGAGCCACTGACTCTCAAGTTTTAATAAACAAATAGGGCACCAAAGACATTTTCAAGAGAAGCCTTCTGTAGTTACTGAAAGTATTATAATCAAGAGCTTGCCTCCAGTGTCCTTTGTGAGTTTGGTTGCCTAGAGAAACAGTTCGCCTTTCTTGGGGTTCATCTCAGAACAAGCAGCAGCCAGGGTGGGATTGCTCACACCTCTTCATCAGTTCCAGTAGCCAAGGAAGGCAGAGGTCAAGTGCACTGAAGGAGAAAAACTGACCTGGCCAAATGAGCTTGACTTTTTGAAGGAACCTGAATCATATGTTTGTTTTACTTTGAAAATATTTCTGGACTGTCATTTAAATGCCACCTTAGACTGTGTAAAGTCTTCTGAGCTAACAGATTTGAAAAAAGTATGATACTGGTTTAGAATTTTTCTAGCAGCAATCACAGCAGATAGATCTCTCTCCCGCCTCCCCACTTCCTTCTTTCCTTCCTTCCTTTGCTCGTTTCATTCGTTCCTTCATTCATTCGTTCCTTTCTTCCTTCCTTCCTTCCTTCCCTCCCTCCCTCCACCTCCTCCCTTCCTTCCTAATTCAACAGGCATTTAATGAACAGTTTTGTGCTAAACGCCGCCTAGTGAATATACATACTTTGTATTATGGTCCAAGTTACTTTCTTCTATTCTTAGAGAAATAACATTATCACCTTGAATGGAATTCATTTGGAGGTTGGAGGAAGGACAGATCAGTCAGGATGTTTCAACTGTAAAATGTGTCTAGAGAGCAGAATATAACTATTCTTACTGTTCCATTTTAACATCAAGTTACTTTAGAATAGTATCCCATAGATTTGGGGATATATTTGCTTTTCTAACTCATCAGTATTTTTTCATTAAGTGGATTCTTACAGTATCTTTTGGGTAAATTTAAGTATGTTAGGTAATTGACTTTTTGTGATATGTTATTTTGAGGGTACTGCAAAGTATTTGCAGATACTGCATTTTTTTAGTTTAAATATTACCAGAATTCTCAGTTTCACAAGCTGGTTCAACTGTGTATTTGTATGTAAGCCTGTCTGATAAACACACCTGACTTTCTTTTGACAGTGGGGAAGGAGTGGTATTAAAAATTTCTGCAAAGTTTCATAAAATAACAGGATGCCAGGCCTGCCAGTCAACATTACTGTTTGTGGAAGTGGCTCTACCCTCTCATATCAGCACACAGTCATTTTCCAAAACTTTTAGGTTTCTAGTTAACACACTGTTGCCATGCCAGGCCCTGAATTACGGCAGATATTTGAGGTGAGGACCAATGACTGCCAAGGCTAGGCTGGGAATGGAACAAAGGGAGAGCCAGACCCAGGAGCTGGCAAGGCCTAGGAGTGCTTAGAAACTGGCACTTAAAGACAGAGCCTGTAGGACAGTGAAGAGCCAGGGAGCATGCACGTGTTAGAGGCGCCGCTGGACCTGCAAATGGCCAGGACAGTCCGAGAAATGACTACCAGGAGCCCTGCAAACAGAGCCAGTTTCTTCTTCTGCCAGAAAGCCTTTCCTATGCTTCCCACTGTGTCTGACACTATTCCCAAGTGTGCTGAGCAGGGGCCATGTGAGGAGATGGCCAGCAAGTTAACCTCCAGAGAAGGGGCCTGTGAGGACCTGCTGGATCCTAGGGGGCAGACCTCGGGTGGGGGGAACATAAGTCTTCTTACCCTTGATTCTGGCTACTTCTGACAGACCACGCTGCTGCTTCTGATCTGGAAAGCTTTTCTGGTACAATGAAGCTCCTCATCTTCTTCCAAATCTTAAGAAGATTAGTTAGTTACGAGGCAGGAAGTTGAATAGCTTCAGGCTTTAATCTCCTGGTTATTCTGAGGCTGTTTGATGTTAGCCCTTCCTTCAGTATGGGCTTTGAAAAAGGCTTTTTCTTTTTCTGTGGCAAAGAAATGGCCAGAACACAGCCATATTTAAGTTCCTTACATCTGTTTGCTTTGCATTCTGTGTACAAATATAGGTGATGATTTTTAAAGAACATTTCTTTATTCTCACTCTCTTTAATGTGTTTTTGTTTCTTCTTCCTGTTCCCGTTTAGGTCATTTTTATTCCAATAGGTTGTAATTGGGCCAATATTGGAAGCATGCTTAGTCAGCCTGCGGGGAGACTACAGGACTAAGAACACAGGCAGAGCCTGAGGCCAACGTTTGTCTTCATCATCTCCTTACTTACTTACTACTTAGCACATGATCTCAGGCTTGTTACCATACTTCAGAGCACCTGGAGTGATATATCCTCCAGCTCAGCCATAAAACCTACCTGCTGCAGCCTGACTTGGGCAGATCCAGTCTCAACTGTAAAATTAAAAAAGAAAAGTACAAATTTAATGTTTTGAAGAGTATGTAACTACAGTAATAAAATATTATTTAGCATGAATTTTTAGGGGATTTGTTTTACTAGAATGAGAACTTCCTGGGCAGCATGTCAATTGTACTAAAATGGTACAGAGAAGTTCACAACGTTGAAAACTTCATGTTTTTACCATTTTACAAATTCTATAATCAGATTTTTATCATTTGTTGGCTTAGTGAATTCTTTGTTCGTCCATAATACAAAAGTAAAATTCATTTCTGTTTGTATCCACATCACGTATAATTTGTAAATAAATGTCATCATGCCCATTGGTTCCTCTGTGTGTACTGCTCCCATCCTCAATTGTGGTTTCCTTTACTCACAGGTAAAATGATCTTTTTGTGGGAGATGATACTGTCCTGAATCATCAGTTGAATCTTTGTGTTGTCCAGCAAAGGACCTTAGCCTGGGTGAGTGGAAGCAGGAGAATGTTTGGCTCATGGGTTTCTAACTTTGACTTCGATACTACCTTTTTTTTTAGGCAAGGATGGGTTTATCATCCTGGGTTTGATCACCTCTGTTGTGCAACATTTCCCTTAGATTTTCAGACAGCAACAATCTTTCTTCAGTGGAGGACCCAGAGAAGTTCAGCCTGTCACTCTAGGGCTCAAATCTGAAGAGGACATTTTGGAAGGAGAGAGAAGAAAAGTCACACAGAAGATTCAGAAGAGAAGTGTCATGTGGGCTTGGGGCAACGTGCCCACCTCAATGTGTTCCAGAGGAACCCTGAAATTCCCATCACAAAAGCAAGCTTCCCTAAAGCCTCCAAGTAAGCCTCAAAGCACAGTAAATTTCCCTTTTATCCAGAGAGAATATTATATCTTTCTAAGGAAGCAACATATGGAGCTGCTGGGAAGGACTTCCAGTCCAATTAAAAGGCAGACAGATCAGAGAGCACAGGACTCCTGAAGCTGTCTGATCTTCTGCCTGTGATTTGTCTCAAGTACAATCAACAGCCCCCACTTGCAATTACAGTACAGAGACTGGTCCAACAAGGAGGGAAGGTTTGACCATTTACATGCAGTTAATTATTAAGGGCTGTCAGATGTCAGAATGGGAATTGGTAATAGTGTGGTTAAACGCCCACCACATGTCTAATTTGAGTTGTGCCCACTATCCAGCACCAGTTCAAATTAAGTCCACATTAATGTCTGATGACTCACAGCTGTGTAGCATACAACTTTGTGCTCTCTGGGGGTGGTATTTGCATATCAGTTAGTGCCAGATAATGATTATGAGAGATGGGCATTTTCCTTTGTTGTAATAGGCACTGTGTAAGCCAAAGCAATAGTCATTAATTTTTAAAACCATCATAATGTTTAAGAAAACGTTGATCTATAAATTAGCTACTTGGCACAATTAATCCAGCTTAAAAAAGGCATTTCTAAGTGAAACAATCTACATGTTATCAATAGGTGCCAAATAGGCCCTGAAGAGATCAGAATATTGCCAAATGAGAATGAAGCCAAGCCTGTCGCTATAATAATTTTCTATTAAACTTGATGAAAGTTCATATTTTGGGCTGCCAAAAAATATGCCCCAAAAATACTTTTTTTTTTTTGGATAAGGATGAATTTGAATCTAGTGCTCCAAGTCAGCCCCTGGAGCGATGGCCACGGTGCCCACCTGCCTAGCATGTGGTTAAGGGCATTCTCCAGGGGTCTTCCACTGTGCCAGTGATCTCACAGCGGGCTTCCACCCATACAGGCAGGCAGAGAGCAGGTGTCACTTGGTTCAGGGGGGCACTCTGATGGAGTCCAAGGACTCCGGCAGCTTTGAGAGCGGTGGCCAGTTTCCAGCAATCCGGAGGGCTGTATGGGGAGCCCCTCATGCAGAAATATTTTGGGGTCCTGGGCATACATATGGTTTTGTGATACGTGGTAAGTGGTAAGTGGAAGGGAATGGAAATTGGTCGTAATGGTGCCAGGTGGGCATAATGGTATTCTTGCATGTAGCCATTTCATGGGCCAGCTTGTGAGAAATGCCACGCTTAGTAGCGTGAAGCCAGAGTCAGGCCCTGTTTCTTAACTTCTGAGAGGAACCAAAACGTGACTCCTTTATTTACAAAACAGATGGTATAGGCTTTTTAATTTAAACAGAGACCATATCATCTCACCATTTATGAGCAAATGAGTGTGAGATCATTTCATAGAAACAAACCAAAGCTTAAAAAAAAAAAAAGAAATGCTTACTCTTGGTAGCAGAAGTGTTTTTGTTTGTTTGTTTTTTTTACTAAAAAGAAAAGATATTTTGAAATATAGACAAAGGAAAAATAGGACTTTGATAAGACTGAAGCATTTTCAACACTAACTGTAGAAACATTCACGAACCAGAAGTGGATGTGTGTCCCACACTTGCTTTTCCTCCTCACTAGACAGCAGGAGCTGTGGAATGGAGACCTGCCTGGCCGCCAGGCGTCTATCTGACTTTCCACTGGGGCACCTAAGAAAAGCCTGTGTGGGGAGGCGGCCTCCAAGTGGGAGCAGGGGCCAAGCGCAGGCCACAGCGTGTCACTCCGGGGAACGCTCTCTTTCCGTCTGCCAAGTGGGTGATGAGGAAGCCCAGACATAACGATCTGTGGTGGATGGAGAGCACGGTGTCTGTGGTTTCCAGAAGCTGCTGCTGACATTGTCTTGACAAGAGCCCCAGATCAGGGGTCACTTAAGTTGGAGTTGTGGGCTTTGTGTCCTGAATAAACTCCAGAACGCGGGCCTCTCAACGCAGACTCAGCGCAGAGCGTGAGGTGGTTTGCTTTCGTCGGGCTTTGGTGTCCGAGCCGGACTATTGCTTCTCTGTTCGTTACTTGTATAAAGCAGAGTTCTTTTGTGCCGCTGCCCAGAGACTTGGTCGCTGACTGTGGAAACTGCAAGGCTCCCTAAATAATAATAACCAGGCATAATGACCGTCCAGCAGTGATTCTGCCACTGGGGGCCTGTCTGAAATCAACTGCGTGTGGTATTACTTACCCTTGTATGATAGTACATTTGTGAGCTAAGATCATTTTTTTCTTTTCAGTGTAATTTGTCTGATTTCTTGTTTTCAGAAACAATGAATAGCCCTGCCCTTCTGCTTTCACAGCAATTTCTCTGCCTTTCAAAACCATAAATTTGATGAGTTTGTCTATATTCCGCATCACACTTCTTAAAGGAGCTGGTGATTAGTTTAGTAGAAAGATTGGGATACAGATTACACACTTGGGTCATAATGTCTACCAGGTCTCATGAAAAGGGTCTCATGCCTGGGAAAGCATACATATTCTTTGCAAGGTAATTCAAGCCGATAACCTTTGCTAAGTGACAAGGTGGTCTGCAGGAGCTGCAGAATGTTCTAGTCAGGTTTGCTCTGGCTTCTAGAGGTGCTCGTACGCCTGGGTGGGAACTAGTTCCCGGGCTTGAAGAATGGCTGCTGAGGTGCTGATGGGGTTGCATTCTTGGCTGGGAGGGATGGAAGGAAGCTGGCACGCTCAGCCCAGTCCTCATTGTTTCTTCCTTTGCTAACTGGATGGCTTTCAGTAAGTACTTTTCACCCTTTAGCATCTCAGTAACTTCATTGGCAAAATGGAGGAAATGATAATACCCTCACAAGTTTGTTATAAGGAACCAAGTACATATAAAACACTATCCCGGTACCAGACACCCAGCGAGAACGTATGAGCCCTTCTTTGATCTTTTACCCTTTGATTTTACATTATAGATTTCTTAATGACAGTGTCTTTCATGTAGTTATTATACACAACTTTCAAAACAATTTCATACAGATAATGATTTTTCATAATGTACTTCATTTTTAGCACTTACCACACATGCCATTAATTAATTTTTTACATAACTATCTGTTTCATGTCTGTCTTCTCCTGAGAATAGACTAGCTCCTCAAAGGCAAGTGCCATGCCTGCCTCATTCACTTCAGTATCCTTCGTGCCTGTCATCACCTGGCATAGGAGACACACTCAGCATTTGTTGGATAAATAAGTTAATCCTTATGAAAACTCTGACTCACATGTGTTGGGGGAGAAGGAGTCCCATTGGAAAGACAGGTGGTTGGTGGACAACAAGCTGTGGTTGTCTACTCTCCCAGGTCTTCTGATTCCTGCTCTTATATTGGCCCACTAAACCATTGCTTTTCAGTAGGACTGAGATTTCCCTTGCACGGCCTTGTCCAGTATTTAGGCACCTGAAGGGAAGTCATGTTGGATGAGAAGGGACAGCAAGGGTGAATAGTGAAAAGTCCATTTAACTAGAAGCCTTACAATTTCTACTTGGAAAACCTTGGGACAAATCAGCCATGAGCTGAAATGCCAGCCTCATTTGGGTCATGTCTACCTAGACTTCAGCCCTACTGCCTTCTCTCTCAGGTCAGGTCTGGTGAACATGATATTTCCTTTACCTTTCTATTCTCCACTGCTGCACACTCACTCCTTTGCCCACTTAACGCCCGTTTACTCAAATCGCAGCCTAGAGGTCACGTTCTGTGCCAAACAGGTTTAGGTTAGGTCCTGTTTTAGGTGCTTCCAAACTTATATTTCACCGTTGGTAAACCGTATCATGCCACATTGTAGTTTCCTGACTTATATGTGTCACCCTCTAACTCTTAACCCCTCTTCCCATTGATAACCACAAGACAGATCAAATCACCAACTTAAAGATAATATGCCTGGGTGGGTCACCTGGATACTTACTATATAGATATATAAAGACTAGAGAAAATATTTTTAAGCAATTTAAGACAACAGGCTTTTGATTCTATTTGCAAAATAATCCACTTACTGATCTTCCCTGTTGTGGACTAGCTTTTTGAAAATGAACAAAGCTGGCTTACCGTTCCTGAATCTCTTATTATGTCTGTATTGATTATTTGGCTTTCCTGTGTCTCCATCACTTTAGCGCCATGTATGAGAAGAAATGAGTCCCCACCACCCTGGGAAAGCTGTGTCTTTCCCTGGTCTCCTGAACAGGTGAGCAGCATGTGTACACGAGGTCTTGGAAAGGATATTTAGGAGTCTTTCAGTTAAATGAAGCAGGAGAACTTTCAAGGTTTCTGGGATCTGAGCAACCAGGAACAATCCCTCACTGTCTTCAACTAAGACAAACAGAAAAAAAAAAAAGAGGGGGAGAAAGAGAACGTGGTCTCTGATAAATAACCTTTCCATGTGAAGTGCACATCAGCCTGACATAAGTAATTAGCTGTCAGGTGCTGGGCTTTGCTGTCAGAGGCCAATTTTCAGATTAGTGTTAATTGCAGGGGGGCCTGATGGCCTTTGCTCCCACCCCCTCACCCCTTCAGCAGGCTCCCTTCCCCAGCTTGCTGCCAGTTTGACTGGAGCCTAGAGTAATGGAGCTGGCAGGGTGGAATCAATTACTGGCCAATGAAGATTTTCTCACAGGTTGGGGCTTGGGAAAGGAAGCCTATTCTTGCTGCCTAGACAGCTGGCCTGACTGTCCACTGGGAAAGGAGCCTGCAGAAGGAGAGAGAGGGGCCATGCTTGGTGGTCAGCCATGCCAGCCATGCACTGTTGACAGGGTCTGGCAGAGAGGACTTGCTACCTCCACTCGTCCTCGCTCTCCCCTGGTGATGTGCTTGCACTGATGACTGGTTTATTGCAACACCCTGTTGTCCAAATGGAAGCACAGACAGAAAAATCCAAATCCAATGTGCTTATGGGTCTCAACACAAGGGGAGAAAAGAAAAACAAAGACGGCGTGGTGTTACTGCAATCCAACAACATTCGGACATGTTGTTTGTACAATTTTAATGTAAACATTTGCACTTATTAGGGTTGTGCTTTGTATGATTTCGGTTCAGTTGGCATCACCACGTATAATTTGTGATGGGACCAGGATTTTGCCACTTCCAAAGTTTCAAGACATTTTGGGCTTTAGTCAAAAGAGGGTGAATTTTGGGATTGTATTTTGAAAATTCATCCCCATCTCCACCCCCAAGGTTTTCTGCTTAGCAATAATAATGAAATATACATAAAGATGTTTTGCTTTCAATTAACTGATGTGGTCCAAGCTGAAATATGCCTTGAACTGAAATTCTGAGCCAGAGTAACCATTTGAGTGTTGGCAAACTGCCTTATCTTTTCCTTCTGCCTGTGGCTTTTTATTATGCAGGCTAATTCAAGTAATCCAACATTGTTTTAATGTATTACTGACCTTTTGAAAACAAAGAATTCATATTAGATAATGTGTCAAAACCCATTTGCCACTGATGTAAACAATTCAGAGACATTTTGGTTTTTGAAAAGTGCATATAACAATTCAACTCCCCATAAAAAAAGCATTACAACAAGACAATGACACTGAAAGACTGATGTAAAACTAGTGCCACACTATAAAAACTTAAAATATTTTTATACATGAAAATATTTTAATAACCTCTTATTTTACTTCCCTTTATTGTTTTTCTTTTTCTTTTAGGAAACTAACATTCAGGCTGAGTTTCTCTCTCTGTCTGACTCAAGAGTTTTGTATGTAGCACTTGTATGGATCTCAGAGGGAGTTTGGCTGTGTAATTGCAATAGTCTTCCATACAATTACTCAGTTCAAAATTAAATAAGAGTGGGCAAATAGCCATGAGTCAGGATCGTCAAAAAAATATGTGGGATGTTGTAGTTAAACAACCATACCCCTAGGGTGACAAACTTCAGACACTAGGTCTGAAAGGTCTCTTGGAATTATAACAGTTGGGATGAGAAACACAGGTCTAAGATCCACCTGGACATACCTTCTGTAAGCAAAGAACCACAGTCATGGGAAAACAACTTTCTGTTATCTTAAGTGGGTCCCTGCTTTTTTCCCCGGAGAAAGGCTGTAGGTGGGGGGCATAGGAGGTGGAGTTAGGAATCAGAAATCCTCCCTCTTATTCTGTGCATGGGGGGAGGGCCAATAGGTGACTTCTTTTAAACCACACCTGGGACAACGTTAAAGGATTCTAAATTCCACAGTGAAGGGTTTGAGACTAAAGTCTCAGCTGTGGAATGTCCTAGTCAACCTCTAGGGCATCTAACTGAAATTCAAAATGATATTAATACTAATTTTTTAAGAGCTACTACCAAATTACTCTGCCTTATTTCTAGCATGGAGCTGTCTCATATTAATTAGGATATAGTAGTTCTGTAGTGTGATTCACTAATCTAATTCCTGCTTTTAGAACATTCACCAAATTTGTTTCATGATTCTGTTGGCTGAAAAATATTCTCCTCATTTTAAAAAATGGAGATAAAAGGCTGCTCTCTTACGCTGTGCTGGTGCCCTGACAAATTGACAAGAGCATTTATCACATTCCAAGTTGTTTTTTGTCTGTGCTTCTGGTCTGTAAGGTCCTTAAGAGCAGGGATTTCCTATTTTTAACTTCAAAATCTAGCACATAGAAGGCTATCAAAAAGCGATAAATTTTTTCAAAAGGGAGTGAGGGAAGAATAGAGAAAGAAGACAGAATGACATTAAAAAGCAGAATTCACCCACTGGAGAATTATGGCATGTGTAGACCCAGTCATCGTCAAGACTGTTTCTTAATGTTCCTTGTACTCCTAGAACTGCCATTAGACATAGAACTTAAACCTAGCTCAGAAAGATCCAGCACAGATGTAATGATTTAAAAAAATAATACAGTTAATCATGGATTGTATAGCTAATTAGGATTTATTTCTATGACTTTATGAGACTTCTCATATGAATGTAATGGGTACAAATGGCTCCATGACCCTGAGACTCAAGAAATGGCATATTTTTATAAGTCAGTGAATTTTAGCCCTTAATCTAATTGAATGAAACTGGATGTATCCCCAGTTTCAGTTACTGTTTGAGGAAGTGAAATCACACAGGGAGGTAAAATCTTTGAGTGATATTTATTCTTCTCCTTAATATCCTGTAACTGAAATACTATGAAGTTAAAAGTACTTAAATTTTATGATATAAAGTCAATACATCTTATGTTACATGATAAAAGGATTAAAGAGAAAAAAAATCCAGAAAGAGATTCACATGCACACATACACACACCCATATATATCTAACAAAATAAAGAAGAAATACTCATGAGAATTACAGTCCTCGTTTCTGTAACAGTCACCTGGTCATAGCTGGTATCTGTGATTATCTTCTTCTACCACCCATTTTGTATTCTTTTTGCCTTCAGCAAGTACCTCAGTTGGTCATAGTTCTGTACGTGGTGCAGTGACCTAAACCTTCATTCCTGAAGCTTCTGGGCTATTTAGTAGTCCTGCCTGGATTGGGTTGTTGTAGTTTTCCATTGACCTTAATCACAGGGCATGATAATACTAAAAGATGGCCTAGGGGATCTCCCGTGTTCCAGACGTAGTCTTCTGTGCCTTTACTGTGGAGTAGCCATTCAATTTCCCCTTGGGAGTCAGTCACCCCAGCCAACATGGTATAGACTCCCTTCTTTGCCTATTGATTTAAGGCATGAGGAGGCCAAAGTGGTGGGGCAGCCGTCTTAACTTCAGTTCAATACAATCACTGTTGTGTCTCCTGATGGAGGTGGTCTTCCCTTCAGAACTAGAACCTGTTGGCCAGCAGAGCATAAGGTTGTGTAAACGGGAAACAAATATTCTGCGAGTGGATTACTGGGGGTAGAAGTGAGTGGTGCCAGCCCCATTTCTACGCTTTGATTCTTGGACCCATGAATCCTGGCTATGGGATAGAACAACACACTGGAAGCGGATTTCAGGCGCACACAAGCAAGGGAGAACCTTGCCCAGCCCTGTAAATTATTGTCACTTAGCTGGCCTTGTAATTGAGTCTAAAAGGCCATTCCTTGCCTATCTGGCTAGATGCTTCAGGATGGGGAACAGGGTAAGACCAGGGAACCATGAGCACAGGCCCATTGCTTCAATTCATCTGTTTTGAAGTGAGTTCCTTGATCAGAAGCAATGTTGTATGGAATACCTTGATGGTGAGTAAAGCGTTTCGTAAGTCCATAGATGGTAGTTTTGGCAGAAACATTGTGTACAGTGAAGGCAAATGCGTGTCCAGAATGACTATTCCACTAAAAACAAAATGTTACCCTTCCATGTTGGAAGTGGTCCAATGTAATTAACCTGCCACCAGGTAGCTGGCTGATCACCCCAGGGGGTGGTGCCACATTCAGGACTCAGCGTTGGTCACTGCTGCTAGCAGATTAGGCATTCAGCAGTAGCCATAGCCAGACTGGCCTTGGTGAGTAGACATCTATGCTGCTGAAACCATGCTTAACCTTCATCCTTGCCATAACGGCCACTTTGCTCGTGAGCCCATTGGGCAAAAAGATGACTGAGGAAAGAGGCTGACTGGTATATACAGAGAGAATGGGTCATCCTGTCCACTTGATTATTAAAATTCTCTTTTACTGAGGTCAGCCATTGGAGAACATTCACATGAGATACAAATATCTTCATATTTTTTCCCATTCAGAGAGACCTGTTCACATACCTCTTCCCCAGATTTCCTTCTGGCTGATTTTCCACTCATGTTACTTCCTGGTCCCTGACTACCCAGCTGAACCCCTGGCCACCGCCCATGAATCAGTATGTAATTGCCTATCTGGCCATTTCTCCTTCCCGACATAGTGCACGACCAGGGGTACTTCTTGAAGCTCTGCTCACTGGCCTTCACCACTCTTCCTCATGCGTGTCCCAGAGAAGGCCTGTAGTGCTGTAGCTATATTTTTGGGTGGTACCTATGTATCATACAGAACCACATGTAAATTGGGCCTGAGTCTCCTCTTGTTTTGTCAGCTCCTTATGAACTGAACTCCCTATGCAGCCTTAAGTACAGGCTGATTGAAAGGAGGTTTGGTAGTAGGAGTGGGGACATAGACACGTGGGCCACTTCTTCATGTAGCTTACTTGTACCTTTAGGGCCTGTTTAGATCCAGTCATGTACATACTACTTCACTTGATTACAGAGTGCTGTGTGCATGCCCGGCTTGATGGCTTAAAGGGTCAGATAACACCCAGTTTATGATGGGCAGCTCAGATCTCCTGGTAACTTGGTAGCCTCTGGTAAGGTATTCAGTCTCCAGGCAGGCCCAGTAACAAGCATGATCTGTTTCTCAAAAGGAGGGCAGTTATTTTCAGTGGATGGCAGGACTTTGCCCCCAAATCCTAAGGTCCTGCCTTGAGATTCACCTATAGGGTCCTACCAGAGGCCCTAACCAACCTCCCTACCTGCCATGCCACTTCAAGTACCAGTGGTTCTTGGATCATATGACCCAAGAGCAGAGCAGTGTGCAAGGCAGCCTGGACCTTTTGCAGAACCTTCTTTTGTTCTGGACCCCATTCAAAGCTAGGACCTTTTTGGATCACTTGGTAAAGGGGCTGAAGTAACACACCCAGATGAGGAATATGTTGCCTCTAAAATCAAAAGAGGCCTACTAGGCATTGTACCTCTTTCTTTTTTTTTTTGGTTGTAAGAGGCACCAGATGCAAGAACTTAGCTGTCATTTTAGAAAGGATGTCTTGACATGCCCTGCATCACATGATCCCTAGGAATTTCACTAAGGTGGAAAGCCCACGAATATATTTATTTTCCAGTTTCTCCCATGCAAATGTCCTACCAAAAAGCCTAGAGCAGGTGCAACTTCTTGCTCACTAGGTCTAATCAGCATAATTTCATCAATATAATGAGCCAGAGTGGTATCTTGTGGAAGGGAAAGGTAACCAAGACTCCTGTGAACTAAATTGTGGCAGAGCGTTGGAGAGCTGATACACTCCTGAGATAGGGCAGTGAAGGTATATTGCTGGCCTAGTCACCTGCTTCTGATAGGCCTTATGGACAAATATGGAGAGAAAGACACCAGCCAGATCAATAGCTGCATACTAGATATAAGGGAAAGATCAGTTGGCTCAAGCAATGAAACCATATCTGTTGTAGCCACTGGTTACACTGATTAGAGGCATCACCTAGTTAAGCCTATGGTAGTCAACTGTTACTGTCCAAGATCCATATGTCTTCTGTGAAGGTCAAACAGGTGAGTTGAATAGGGATGTGGAAAGAATCATCAGCCCTGCATCTTTCAAGTTCTTGATGGTGACACCTCTGCACTCCCTCCAGGAATGAGGTATTGCTTTTGGTTTACTATTTTCCTGGGTAGAGGCAGTTCTAGGGGTTTCCCCTTGGCATTTCCCACTGTAATAGTCCTCGTTCCATAAGGCAGAGAGCCAGCATGGGGATTCTGCTAGCTGCTAAGTATGTCTATTCCAATTATGCTTTCCAGAACTTGGGAAATAACCACCGGATGGGCCCAGGGACACACTAGGTCCACTGTGAGACAGACCTGAGCTAAAACTCCACCAGTCATCTGACTTCCATTAAGCTCCTGTTCTAGCTGGTGGACCACAGTGACATTTTGTGTCTCCTAGATCTCAGAGCTAGTGTCCACTATTCCCCAAAAGTTCTAATTATGTCCTCTTTCCTCAATGCACAATAACCCTGGTAACAAGTTGTAGGTCCCTTTGGGAAAGGCTGGGAGAAAGATTAACTGCCTACATTCTGGGCAGTGTATTGGGGTCCTTTCTTGAGTGGACCTGGTCTTTCCTTCATTCAAAGGGCTCTGCGTTTCTATACTGACTCAAGTCTGAGGACCTGTGTTTGTTTTTATGTCTCAGGTTGGACTTTTGTTTACTTGACCTAGAACTTTCTGTGTATACAGATAAAGTAAGAATATAGTAGGCTTCTGTATTAGTCAGGGTCCTCCAGAGAAACAGAAATGATGGGGCAGTGTGGTGGGGTGGAGGGAGGGTTTATGTGCATTCTGGAGCTGCCCCTGGCCTGCATGTGACATGGATATGGAGAATGAGTGAGTCCACATGCGGCCTGCTGTGCTGGGGTGAGGTGGTCTTGCGGCAAGGAGTGGGTGGGGCCAGGGACTGCAGGGCTAGAAGACCAGATGGGTGATGTGGCAGGAACTCAGAGGAGTCAATCGCCAAGGAAAGCCAAGGGAGGCCAAGTCAGAAGGGAGGGGGCCCCAGGCTCTGATGGGGCTGACAAAGAATAGACTGCAAGTGTATCAGCTGCAGGATGTTAGCAACAGACACCAGCTGAATGCTCAGGAATCACTCAAGCCAAAGATTCCCCAGTGGAGTTCAGAAGGGCCACTCTGCAGCTGGTCCGGAGCGCAGCAGGCCAGTCCCTGAGACCCAGTCACCCTGCCTCCGTGAGGTCACTGGGCCACTCAGAACACTGAGCTGCCCTTCTGGAGAGGATTGAGGGCAGAGAAGTGGAAAGGGACGGACTGAGCATCACCTAAAGAACTTTTTGAGTGCATCACATCAGATTAAAGTTTCAGACAGGGATGTAGTTATTGTTTTCTCACTTCCTAGCCATGGGGCCAAATCAGATCAAAGGCAGAGCAAAAAATAAGCCCATTTTCTGTGCGTGTGGGTTGCAGCATGAGTACATTAGCCATCCCTCTGCCCGTGGCTGCTTTATCTCAGGAACTTAGATCCTCACAGCCGTGATCACGCACATCTACTTTGGCTGGGGAGTGGGGAAGCCCTGCTGAGGGAGTGTGAGCATAGCCTTCACCTCTTGGGGCCTCAGTTGCCTCATTTGTAAAATGGCAGTGGGGGTTAAGATGTTCTCTAATGTTTTTTCCACCCGCAAGATTCTTTAATTAAATAAGAAAAGAAAAACATGCTCACAGTCCTCCGTGGACTATGCTAGTGCTTTTCAAATCTTTCCACCGCAGGTTTTCAGTGGCCGAGGAGAGAGAGCTTGCACCTCCCAGGGCTGTCCTGGCAAGCCTCAAGGCATCCCACTGCAGTGCGGAGGTCCCCCAGAGTCCCGTGCTTTATCTTAAAAACTGCATGTAAATTTTATATTATCTTTCACATATACATTTGTGTTTGGTTTGATATAAAATTCTTTGAATTACCATTAACTAAAGCTGATGAACTGAAAGAGACACCACATTATCCTGTGGCTTTATTTACTCCTGGTGTGTTGCTCATACACTGGGGAGCATGTTTTAGATGCCCAGGTTGGGAACATCCTGAAGATTTACTCAGGTTGCCATGGTTCCCAATGCAGAAATTCAAGGGCTACATCTAAGGGCCAGAAAGAAGACCCTCCCCGACCACCTTAACGAGGGCTTCAGTTTCCTCCTGTTAGTGTCCTGATCAAAACCACATTGAGCTATCACCTCACACACATTGGCATGACCACTGCCAAAAGAACAGAAAAATGACAAGTGTTGGTGAGGATGTAAGGAAATTGGAAGCCTTGTGTACTGTGGTAGAAATAGAAAATGAGGCAGCCACTATGGA
The DNA here is from genome assembly GCA_032199065.1 of Smutsia gigantea. Taxonomy (NCBI): domain Eukaryota; kingdom Metazoa; phylum Chordata; class Mammalia; order Pholidota; family Manidae; genus Smutsia; species Smutsia gigantea. The sequence continues at coordinate 59,793 of JAVSCE010001481.1, read as the reverse complement.
AAACAGTATGGAGGTTCTTTAAAAGATTAAAAATAGGTTTACCAAAGGGTGTAGCAATCCCACCTCTGAGTTCATATCCAAAAAAACCCAGAGCAGGATCTCAAAAAGATATTTACACACCAGTATTCATCACAGTATTATTCCCAAAGGGTGGAAATGACCCAAATGCCCATTGACATATGAATATAAAAAGCAAATGTTACACACACACACCCCACCCCACCCCACACACAATGGAATATTAAGTAGCCTTTAAAAAGATGGAAACCCTGTCATATGCTACAACATGGATGAAACTTGAGGACATGATGCTAAGTGAATATGTCAGTCATAAAAGGAAAATATTATTGCACTCACATGAAGTATATCTAACGTAGTCAAAATCGTAGAAACAGAAAGAAGAAAGGTGTTTAACAAGCCTGGGGGTGGGGAACATGAGTGTTTCTTGGGAATAAAGTTTCAGTGTTGTACCTTGAAAGTTCTAGAGAGCTGTCTCACAACAGTAAACAGAGTCAACTATTTTTAAGCGTACAGTTCTGTAGTGTCAAGATGGTAAATTATGTATTTTTTACCACAGGAAAAAAATAGGAGTGGACCTCCTTATATGGGAGATTTTCCTCTGAAGAACAAGCAGAGATACCACCAAGCACAAGGAGGAATTTTCCTGCAGCCCACACCTGCTTGCCTCCCCCAGGCCCCCATCCCCATGAAGCCAGAGGACTGTTTGCCATCCCTCTGAATATTGCTGGGGCCCAATGGTTACAAAGTGGGTGTGCTGCAAGGGAGGCTGGGTTCATGACTTGTGGAAAATTTGCCGTCAATGTTGACCTTGCATCTTGTCATTTCCAAATTTCCTTGTTTTTGTTGATTAAATTCCAATCACTTTAAAAGATATTGAAGATGAATAAGAATGTGTCATCACCTTCCAGAATTCTTTTGGGTTGTGTCAATGCCCTTCTTAGGGACTGCAGGGAGTAAACGGATGTGTGTGTATGCGCACACATGCACACACCCACTCAGATTCACTCACGCACCCTCCCTGCTGCCCCAGTCTCGCTCCGTAGCACACACGATGAATTCACATCCTGAGGGGGGTGTACGACCAACAAACTCTGACCGGAGGAAACAATTTCAATTCAATCAGAGGCCTCCTGCCGTTGAAGTTTACAAGGAGTGCTGCCAAGTCCCACTCTTTGGCGGACAAACTGTGCAGACTTCTGGCCATTGGGAGGGTGAGGCGGGTTTCTTACTTTCAAAAGAGGGGCGACCCAAGACGTTTGTATTATTTCAATACTGTTTTTCCTATGGAGCTGAGGGTTGGTGGGGTGGAGGTGGAAGTGCTTTCCTTGTTCTTTATATTTTCCAGAGATCAAAATTAAAACACAATGCACTAAGAGTAATCAGCAAGCCTTCAGAAGAATTGCATGTACTTTTGATTTCTATAAAAACCCACACAACACTTCTTTAACCTTTGATTAGGTGCAGGGGTACAAAACTGAGCAGGGAGATTTAGATCTCAACACAGATACCAGCTTCCTAATCCTTCTGCATTTTTAGCAGGTACTTCAGAGGCTCATCACTTGCATTTGTCCTTCACCCCTTTGCTTTGGTTCTTTACCAGACATGGTCTGGGAGTTAACTAAAGTCAGCTCCTACTTTCTGGGAACTTCCTATGTGAGACCTGGACCACTTAGGAGCTGTTCAATTAATCGAGCATTCTTTTACTTACTCAAACAGCAAGGTTTAGTCTCTGCTATGGCCCAGGCACTGCGCCTAGTACTAGACACACAGAATTACAGCAGAAACCAGTGCCCTCAGCGAGCTGCCAGGCCGGAGGGGAAGACGTACATGCAGAGAATGGTGATGCAGGCTGGGAAATGCTGAGAGAGGTTGTGTCTGTTTGGTTTTCTTCAGTAGCAAGGAACATTGCACTGCTAAATTATCTCCTATTAAGACCTCAGGAATCCCAGGGAACCAGGAACACCTTTACCTACAGGCCTCCGGGAAGTTGGAATGCTGTGTAAAGATGGGAGAGAAGCAGATCCCAGGCAGCTTTCCTGGCCACTCTCCTTGTGGCAACAGCTGGGGGTGACTCAGTTCTTCTCTGCTTGTCCCACTTTAGCTCCCTAATCTCACTCTACTCATGGTCTTTTTCTACCTCACAGCTCCCACTAACTCATCGTGGCTACCTACTAATGTCTTCCTCTGGCTGCCTCAGGAGATCTGATTCCTGTATCCTCTTGCGCCTTTTCAGCATCTCCCCCCGCCCCCCAATACCAAATACCCCCTCTGTGTTCCACATGAGAGGATTCTACAGTCTAATAAAATCACCTTCTCTCTGTGGGGCAGTTTTCACTTCAGCCCCTGATAGACGACGTCTATATCGAATCGCCTTGATCTGATGCCTCTGTGGTCCTGTCCCTGTGGCCAAGAGGCTGGGCAGCCAGCATGTCAGGCTGTGTGCAAGAGGCACCAGGGAAAGTCCCTGTGGGAGCTCCTGGGCAGGCAGTTAGAGGGGACTGTGGCCACAGCTCTCACCGTGGATGGGCGTAAACACACAGGGCTGTGGGGACACAGGGAGGTCAGCCAACTCGGCCAGTAGGCTCCAAAATGCCTTCATGCAGGATGCCACCTCTAAGCTGGCTTGAAGAAGGGGACATTCATTCTCCAGAGGGGACCCTGGGGTGACAAGAGGTGGAATAACAGCATCCCAGACAGACGGAACTTCACCGTAAAGGTTGCAAGAGGTGTGTGTGTGTGTGTGTGTGTGTGTGTGTGTGTGTGTGTGTGTGTGTGTGTGGTTGTGGTGCCGCTCCAGTTGTTGGATTGTTTGGGTTTGGTTTTAACTTAAACTGAGAATCTCTGCCTTTACTTTATGAAATTAGTAACCTGATTTATTGTGATTACTGACACCCTTGCACTTATTCCTACCTATTTTATAATTTCTATTTCAAATTAATTTGGACATTTTCAGATATAGTAAGAGAAAAAAAATGTTGTCCTTGTCCTTATCCTCATTTTGCAGTGTGCTGTCTTTTCCTAGAAACCACCCTGTATCAAAACAAAGATTATAACAAGCTGTGATATAACCGGGGAAGTGCTGGGGTTTGTGTTGGTGTGGTTTGTGTGTGGCCTTAAAAACTACTTGTAATGAAGGGGTGAAAGGCTTGGGTGTTCAGTTGTGGAAGCACAAACATTCAACTTTTATTTTCATCCATGTTACACATAAGTACACTTAAAAAGGCAACCAGGTCTATAAGGTTTGTTATGAGAAACACTAGTCCTCCAACCTCACCCCACAAAGGCAATCATTCTCCTCTTCCAGCTCACTCTTTCTGACTCAAGGGCAGAGCTACAGCTTGATTCTCCTTTCAGTTTTCAGGTATTTTATGTTAGCTTCCTATGCAGAAGACAATAATTTAAGTCTTTTCTCTCCTACTTTCTCAACCCAGGTACATTCCCTATTCTCCCATGTTCCCCCTGCCAAAATGGTTACAGTGCAATGTAATGAGAATGTGGCTGTTTACACTGGAGCCATTTTATGATATGTGATTACTTTTCTATATAATTCTTGTGTTCCCTCATTAACTATTTGGCTTTTGTCATTTGCTTAATTTTTAATTATTTTTGGAATTGATTTAGGGAATTCAACCACAGATTTCCATCTTCTGTCAAATTGCCTCTCAAATTGTTCATTCACTTTAGATATTCTATTGAGTTCAAAGAAACTTAAAGAGGTTTCTCCTGCAGCCTGACCTGCTCCCGTCTGGACGGTGCCTTCTACAATTGGTGCTCAAAGATTGCTCCCCTGACCTGGAATCCCCATAGCCTCTCTGTTAGGGCACCTATTTCTCATCTCCCATTTCTTTCTTTTTCTGTTTTGCTCTCTTGCTTTGCTACAGCATGTTTTCTAGTAGCTTTCTGAGAAGAGATGAGCGGGTGGTAAATTTTAGTGTTGTGTTAGTCAGTTTGGGCTGCTATAACAAAATACCATAGACTGGGGGCTTAAATAATAGAAATTTATTTTCTAACAGTTTTGGAACTGAAAAGTCCCATATCAAAGTGCCTGTCAATGCTGTTGCTGGTGAGAGCTCTCTTCCTACCTTGCAGACAACCACATTCTTGCTGTGTCCCCCCATAGCCTTTCCTCTGTCCTGTGCAAAGCAAAACAGAGCAGGGCAGCTCTCTGGTGTCTCCTCTCATAAGGCCACTAATCTTATCTGATCAGGTCCCCACCCTTATGATTCATTCAGACTTAATTACTTCCTTAGAGGCCCTATCTCCAAATATAGCCACATTGAGGGCTAGGACAGCAACGTATGAATTGGGTGCGGGTGTAGGGGCACAAGCATTCAGTACATAACAGGTATACTTAAAAAAAGATCTTTATTTTCAAATTTGGGTGTTATTCCACAGGTGGGAAATAATCTAGAAGCTACATTGTCTTGGGTTGCTTGCATTGCTGGTGTTGAGAAGGCTGAAGTTGTTCTGATTTGTGATCATTAGTATAAGAACTATCTTTTCTTTCTTTCCCTCTTTCTTTTTCTCTTTCTCATTTGTAAAATCTTTGTCTTCAGCCTAAATTTAACTATAATATGCCTTTGTGTGGGTTTATTTTCACTCATTGTCCTCCACTTAGACCCTTTCCATCTAGAAACTCAGCTAAATTGTTTTGAATTATTTCTTTGATTGTTTTCTCTGTTTCTAGTGTTCTCTTATTCTAGAACTTTTATTTTTCGCATATCCCCCCTGGGTTGATCTTCTAATTGTCTTCCCTTTTCCCCCCATATTTGTCATCTTTTCATATTTTACACTACTCTGGGAGATCTGAGAGATTTACAAAACTTTTTCTCCTAAACTTTAGAGCTTTGTATTTTGCATTTCAAAAAAAATTTTAAGCACATTTTTTTTGGAAGTTTTTAAAATCATTCCATTCCTGTTTCACACAAATGTAAACTTTTTAAAAACTCTCAAAAGATCTTAATTGACGCACAGTCGATATGCAATATTGTATTTCAATTATATATTTCATGTGTGCAACATAGTGATTCAACATTTATATACATTATGAAATTATTGTCACAGTAAGTCCAGTTACCCTCTATCACCATATAAAGTCATTAAAATATTATGGACTAATTCCCTATGCTGAACTTAATATCCTGTGACTTATTTTTCAGAAGATTTTAGTGATAATTTTTAAAAGTTGTCTTGAAATGTTTCTTTTCCATATATAGACTTGGATTACTTTAGGTCACTTTTTTCTTTCTGTTTGCAGAGTCTCTGAAAGGATTTGGCCGGGGCCTTCCTTCCCCACTCCTTTCCAGGGTTTGTAGACCACTACTTTTAGAACCACTGGCCAAATCTGTGGTGATTTTAATAAGTGAAATTTTGGTAGAAGAGTGGGCAGAAGGAAGAGGCTGAGGACTAAATGGAATGGTGAAAAAGTGAAAAAAACTAAATCAGGACTTTTAGGACACTTGTCTACCTCTGATAGAAATTGGCAATTAAAATTAGGTAATTACCAATTACAAATTACAAGCATTTATGAGTAACTCAATTTAGAGCAAAGTATAAAGAAAGAGATAATACATTATATCTGCATGAAATTCAACTATTAGTTAACCTTGCCTCATCTAACTCTACTACTTTCATCTTAGATGCAAAGTAAACAACCTTTCTGAGCCAATCCCTTTTATTATCATTAGTACAAGAACTATCTTCTCTTTCTCTCTCTCTTTCTCATTTGTAAAATCTTTGTCTTCAGTCTAAACTCAACTATGTTATGCCTCTGTGTGGGTTTATTTTCACTCATTGTCCTGGGAAATTTACATCTAGAAGCTCAGGTAAACTTTTTTGAATTATTTCTTTGATTGTTCTCTTTGTCTTTTAAGACCCATGCATTCTCTTGTCTGGATTTGGAGATCAATGTTGCAGGGAACTCGGTCCTCAAAAAGCTGAACATATGGCTGTATCCAACCTTTACTTATATAAACCTTATGAAATAAAGCATACCCTGGTGCTTTGGGAACATTTCATATATGCTGTGGGTGTTCTTTGCTCCCTCTGAGCACTTTTCTTTTTCATAAGGAAGAATCATTTTCCTGCCATACCATCTATGTCCTATGGAAACTTAGAAAGGAACACTGCTTTGTGCTTGGTCTTTACTTGTTACCTCATTTAATCCTCACCCAACTCAGGTAAGTATTATTATTATCCTCTTTTCACAGACAAGAAAACTTGGGACTCAGAGGGGTCAAATTAATTGCCTAAGGTCACACAGCTAATTGGTGCTAACCAAGTATGAAGCCAGATCTGACTGTCAATGCCCTGGCTCATCTTCCTCCACAGCTAAATGATCCTAGTTTTTCCCATTCTTATATGTTTATATGTATATCTCATATATATATATATATATATATGAGATATATATATCATTTTACCTCTCATTTTTTCTATCTCTTCCTTCTAATCTCTTCTGTTTTGAAGATTGATCTTATCTAGAAATTAATATTAAGTTGCTTCACCATAACTTTTAGCCATGACAGGTAGGTTTTCAATGTAGTGTTTTTCAGCTCGAGATCATAACCCATTAATGGGTCATGATATAAATAAAAAAGGTTGAAGTCAGCATTTCAAAAAGCATAGAATAGGAAATATTCCTATTCCTATGAATATTTATGTACATATTAATTGCATGTAGAAAAGGATAAACACTCTTATGTATGTATTTGTATACTGGGTCATGAAGTGGAATGTTCTTCCTATTCTGGTTCATGGTCAGAAAAAGATTCCCAATTCATGCAACATCGCCTTTCATAAATAGTCCAAGCCATTTTTTAGCACATACATCTTAAAACATATTTCGAACAAAATACTGTTTGCATTGGATGAAAACCATCATGATCTGCCCCTGCCGCCCTATATAGCCTATTGGTGGCCATTTTGTTTGTAAACATTTTATATTTTAGCCATACCAAATTAATTTTACAAAAGAACTTTGACTTATATATCCAATAAAATGCACTCAGAAATTCTAAGTGCGCAGCTTGACGTATTTTGTATACACCTGTTTAACCACCGTTGTAAATCAATACTCACAGCACTTCATCCTATAAAAAGTTCCCTTCTGCCCATATTCCCCAATCCTGCCCCAGCATCAGCATGGTGCTTTTGAGACAACAATATTCTTATATGCATCTGTAGATTATTCTTTTCACTGATAATAGTATTCCATTGTATAAGTGTAGCACAACTTGTTTATCTGTTCCTCTGAAGATGAACATTTGGTTTGTCTCCAGTTTTTGGTTATTATAATAAAATTGCTTTGAACATTTGGGTAAAATCTTTTATGTGATAATTTGGAAGGACAAATACCTTGAAGTGTAATTGCTACATTGTAAGGTACATCTGTATTTAATTGTATAAGTATAAGAAACTGCCAGCATGTTTTTCAAAGTGGCTATAGTATTTTATATTTCCATTGACAATACCTTAATGTTCTAACTGCTCCATGTCCTTGGCTGTGTCAAACTTTTAATTTTAGCTATTTTAATAGATATGTGGTAGTATCTTATTGTGATTTTAATTTGCATTTCTCTCATGACTAAGGATGTTGAGAGTCTTTTCATGTACTTATTGGCCATTTGTTTATTTTCTTTTGTGACTTGTCTGTTCAAATCTTTTGCCCATTTTTGGTCTAGGGTGCTTCACCTTTCTATTACTGAGTTGTGTTTCTATAATATGAATGGAGAGTCTTTGTTACATCTGTTCATTGCCAGCATTTCCTTCTGCTCTATGGCTTGCCAATTCATTTTCTCAATGGTGTATTTTGAAGAGAAAATATTTTGAATTTTAATGAAGACAGTTGTATCAATGTTTTTATGGTTAGTGCTTTTTGCATCCTCAGAAACTTTGCCTATCCCAATATCATGAAGGTTTTTTTGTATGTTTTCTTCTAGACATTTTATAGTTTCAGATATTACACTTAGGTCTATGATCCATTTCAAGCTAATTTTTGTATATGACAGGAGTTATGGATTGAGGTTCCTTAACCCTATATGTATATGTAGTTGTTCCTGTACCATATACTGAAAAGTCTATCTTTATCCCCATTGAATTACTTTTGCATTCTTGTCAAAAATCAATTGACCATATATGTGTGGGTCAATTCTGGATTTGCTTCTTTTCTATTTCAGTGATCTATATGTCTGTCCTGACAGTAGCACCATTCTGTCTTAATTACTGCAGATTTATAGTAAGGCTTGAAATCAAGTAATCTAAGTCCCCTTAATTTGTTCTTTCTCAAATTTATTTTGACCATTGTAGGGCCTTTAAATTTCAAAATGATTTTAGAATATATCTGTCAATTTCAAAAACTTGCTTGGGTTTTAACTGGAATAATTGATCTGAAACTATAAATCCATTAGGGGAGAATTGATAATATTATCCTTCAGTTCATGAACTGGGTATACCGCTTGATTAATTTAGCTCTCTCTTTTCTCTTAGGAGTGTTGTACAGTTTTCAGGATACAAATATTGTACTTATTTTATTAGTTTTATCCATAAATATTTCATGTTTTTTTACACTATTAAATGGAAACCTCTAAAAACTTCACTTTATACTTTTTTTTGGTATCATTAATCTACAATTACATGTGCAACATTACGTTTACTAGACTCCCCCCATCATCAAGTCCCACCACATACCCCATTACAGTCACTGTACATCAGCATAGTGAGATGCTATAGAATCACTGCTTGTCTTCTCTGTGTTGTGCATCCCTCCCCGTGTCCCCCCTACATTATGTCTGCTAATCGTAATGCCCCTTTTTTCCCCTTATCCCTCCCTTCCCACCCATCCTCCCCAATCCTTTTCCGAATGGTAACTGTTAGTCCATTCTTGGGTTCTGTGAGTCTGTTGCTGTTTTGTTCCTTCAGTTTTTTTCTTAGTTCTTATACTCCGCATATGAGTGAAATCATTTGATACTTGTCTTTTTCCGCCTGGCTTATTTCACTGAACATAATATACCCTTTAGCTCCATCCATGTTGTTGCAAATGGTAGGATTCGTTTTCTTCTTATGGCTGAATAATATTCCATTGTGTATATGTACCACATCTTCTTTATCCATTCATCTACTGATGGACACTTAGGTTGCTTCCATTTCTTGGCTATTGTAAATAGTGCTGCAATAAACATAGGGGTGCATCTGTCTTTTTCAAACTGGGCTGCTGCATTCTTAGGGTAAATTCCTAGGAGTGGGATTCCTGGGTCAAATGGTATTTCTATTTTGAGTTTTTTGAGGAACCTCCATACTGCTTTCCACAATGGTTGAACTATTTTACATTCCCACCAGCAGTGTAGGAGGGTTCCCCTTTCTCCACATCCTCTCCAACATTTGTTGTTGTTTGTGTTTTGGATGGTGGCCATCCTAACTGGTGTGAGGTGATACCTCATTGTGGTTTTAATTTGCATTTCTCTGATGATTAGTGATGTGGAGCATCTTTTCATGTGCTTGCTGGACATGTGAATTTCTTCTTTGGAGAAGTGTCTGTTCAGATCCTCTGCCCATTTTTTAATTGGATTATTTGGTTTTTGTTTGTTGAGGTGTGTGAGCTCTTTATATATTTTGGATGTCAATCCTTTATCGGATATGTCATTTATGAATATATTCTCCCATACTGTGGGATGCCTTTTTGTTCTATTGACGGTGTCCTTTGCTGTACAGAAGCTTTTCAGATTGATATAGTCCCAGTTGTTCATTTTTGCTTTTCTTTCCCTTGCCTGGGGAGATATGTTCATGAAGAAGTTGCTCATATTTATGTCCAAGAGATTTCTGCCTATGTTTTTTTCTAAGAGTTTTATGGTTTCATGACTTACATTCAGGTCTTTGATCCATTTTGAATTTACTTTTGTGTATGGGGTTAGATAATGATCCAGTTTCATTCTCTTACATGTAGCTGTCCACTATTGCCAACAACAGCTGTTGAAGAGGCTGTCATTTCTCCATTGTATATCCATGGCTCCTTTATCATGTATTAATTGGCCATATATATTTGGGTTAAAATCTGGACTCTCTGTTCTGTTCCATTGGTCTATGGGTCTGTTATTGTGCCATTACCAAATTATCTTGATTACTGTGGCTTTGCAGTAGAGCTTGAAGTTGAGAAGCGAGATCCCCCCTGCTTTATTCTTCCTTCTCAGGATTGCTTTGGCTATTTGGGGTCTTTTGTGGTTCCATATGAATTTTAGAACTATTTGTTCCAGTTCATTGAAAAATGCTGTTGGTATTTTGATAGGGATTGCATTGAATCTCTAGATTGCTTTAGGTAGGATGGCCATTTTGACAATATTAATTCTTCCTAGTCAAGAGCATGGGATGAATTTCCATTTGTTAGTGACCTCTTTAATTTCTCTTAGGAGTGTCTTGTAGTTCTCAGGGTATAGGTCTTTCACTTCCTTCATTAGGTTTATTCCTAGGTATTTTATTATTTTTTATGCAATTGTGAATGAATGGAATTGTTTTTCTGATTTCTCTTTCTGTTAGCTCATCATTAGTATATAGGAAAGCAACAGATTTCTGTGTATTAATTTTGTATCCTGAAACTTTGCTGAATTCAGATATTAGTTCTAGTAGTTTTGGAGTGGAGTCTTTAGGGTTTTTTTTATGTACAATATAATATCATCTGCAAATAGTGACAGTTTGACCTCTTCTTTACCAATCTGGATGCCTTGTATTTCTTTGTTTGGTCTGATTGCTGTGGCTAGGACCTCCAGTACTATGTTGAATAACAGTGGGGAGAGTGGGCATCCTGCCTTGTTCCCGATCTTAGGTGAAAAGCTTCTGGCTTCTTGCTGTTAAGTATGATGTTGGCTGTGGGTTTGTCATATATGGCCTTTATTATGTTGAGATACTTGCCCTCTATACCCATTTTGTTAAGAGTTTTTATCACGAACGGACGTTGAATTTTCTCGAATGCTTTTTCAGCATCTATAGAGATGATCATGCGGTTTTTGTCCTTCTTTTTGTTGATGGATTTTCGAATGTTGTACCATCCTTGCATCCCTGAGATGAATCCCACTTGATTGTGGTGTATGATCCTCTTGATGTTTTTTGAATTTGGTTTGCTAATATTTTGTTGAGTATTTTTGCGTCTATGTTAATCAGGGATATTGGTCTGTAATTGTCTTTTTTGGTGTGGTGTTTGGTTTTGGTATTAGAGTGATGCTGGTTTCATAGAATGAGTTTGGAAGTATTCCTTCCTCTTCTATTTTTTGGAAAACTTTAAGGAGAATGGGTATTATGTCTTCTCTGTATGTCTGATAAAATTCAGTGGTGAATCCATCTGGCCCGGGGGTTTTGTTCTTGGGTAGTTTTTTGATTATTGATTCAATTTCATTGCTGGTAATTGGTCTGTTTAGATTTTCTGTTTCTTCCTTGGTCAGTCTTAGAAGGTTGTATTTTTCTAGGAAGTTGTCCATTTCTTCTAGGTTTTCCAGCTTGTTAGCATATAGATTTTCATAGTATTCTCTAATAATTCTTTGTATTTCTGTGGTGTGTCGTGATTTTTCCTTTCTCATTTCTGATTCTGTTTATGTATGTAGATTCTCTTTTTCTCTTAACAAGTCTGGCTAGGGGTTTGTCTATTTTGTTTATTTTCTCAAAGAACCAGCTCTTGGTTTCATTAATTTTTTCTATTGTTTAATTCTTCTCAATTTTTATTTCTTTTCTTATCTTTATTATATCCCTCCTTCTGTTGCCTTTGGGCCTCATTTGTTCTTCCTTTTCCAATTTCAATAATTGTGACTTTAGACTTTTCATTTGGGATTATTCTTCCTTCTTCAAATAGGCCGGGGTTGCAATATACTTTCCTCTTAGAACTGCCTTCACTGCATCCCACAGAAGTTGGGGCTTTGTGCTGTTGTTGTCATTTGTCTCCATATATTGCTTGATCTCTGTTTTAATTTGGTCGTTGATCCATTGATTATTTAGGAGCATGTTGTTAAGCCTCCATGTATTTGTGAGCCTTTTTGTTTTCTTTGTACAATTTATTTCTAGTTTTATACCTTTGTGATCTGAGAAGTTGGTTGGTAGAATTTCAATATTTTTGAATTTACTGAGGTTCTTTTTGTGGCCTAGGATGTGGTCTGTTCTGGAAAATGATCCATGTGTACTTGAGAAGAATGTGTATCCTGCTGCTTTTGGGTGCAGAGTTCTGTAGATGTCTGTTAGGTCCATCTGTTCTAGTGTGTTGTTCAGTGTCTCTGTGTCCTTACTTATTTTCTGTCTGGTTGATCTGTCCTCTGGAGTGAGTGGTGTGTTGAAGTCTCCTAAAATGAATGCATTGCATTTTATTTCCCCCTTTAATTCTGTTAGTATTTGTTTCACATATGTCGGTGCTCCTGTGTTGAGTGCATAGATATTTATAATGGTTATATCCTTTCATTGGACAGACCCCCTTTATCATTATGTAATGTCCTTCTTTATCTCTTGTTACTTTCTTTGTTTTGAGGTCTATTTTGTCTGATACAAGTACTGCAATGCCTGCTATTTTCTCCCTATTGTTTGCATGAAATATCTTTTTCCATCCCTTCACTTTTAGTCTGTGTATATCTTTGGGTTTGAGGTGAGTCTCTTGTAAGCGGCATATAGATGGGTCTTGCTTTTTTATCTATTCTATTACTTTGTGTCTTTTGATTGGTGCATTCAGTCCATTTACATTTAGGGTGATTATTGATAGATATGTACTTATTGCCATTGCAGGCTTTGGATTCATGGTTACCAAAAGTTCAGGGGTTGCTTCTTTTCTATCTAACAGTCTAACTTAACTCTCTTATTAAACTATTAGAAACACAGTGTGATGATTCTTTATTTCTCACCCTTCTTATTCTTCCTCCTCCATTCTTTATATACTAGGTGTTTTATTCTGTACTCTTTTGTGTTTCCTTTGACTGCTTTTGTGAATAGTTAATTTTATTTTTTGCCTTTAGTTAGTATTTGGATGGTCTACTTTCTTTGCTGTGATTTTATTTTCTCTGGTGACATCTATTTAGCCTTAGGAGTGCTTCCATCTAGAGCAGTCCCTTTAAAATACCCTGTAGAGGTGGTTTGTGGGAGACAAATTCCCTCAACGTTTGCTTGTCTGGAAATTGTTTAATCCCTCCTTCAAATTTAAATGATAATCGTGCTGGATACAGTTTCTTGGTTCAAGGCCCTTCTGTTTCATTACATTAAATATATCATGCCATTCTCTTCTGGCCTGTAAGGTTTCTGTTGAGAAGCATGATAGCTTGATGGGTTTTCCTTTGAAGGTAATCTTTTCTCTCTCTCTGGCTGCCTTTAATACTCTGTCCTTGTCTTTGATCTTGGCCATTTTAATTATTAAATGTCTTGGTGTTGTCCTTCTTGGGTCTCTTGTATTGGGAGATCTGTGGGCTTCCGTGGTCTGAGAGACTATTTCCTTCCCCAGCTTGGGGAAGTTTTCAGCAATTATTTCTTCAAAGACATGCTCTATCCTTTTTTCTGTCTCTTCTTCTTCTGGTACCCATATACTGCGAATATTGTTCCGTTTGGATTGGTCACACAGTTCTCTTAATGTTCTTTCATTCCTAGAGATCCTTTTATGTCCCTGTGCCTCAGCTTCTCTGTATTCCTGTTCTCTGATTTCTATTCCATTAACAGTCTCTTGCACCTCGTCCAGTCTGCTCTTAAGACTGTCAATCGATTGTTTCATTTCTGTTATCTCCCTATGGACTTCATCTCTTAGGTCTTGCACATTTCTGTGTAGGTCCATCAGCATGGTCATGACTTTTATTTTGAATTCTTTTCCAGGAAGATTGGTTATATCTATCCCACCAGGCCCTCTCTCTGGAGTTGTCTGGGTGATTTTTGACTGGACCAGATTCTTCTGCCTTTTCATGGCGATAGAAGTGGTTGCAGGCAGTTGGCACGTGTGTCAGCTGGGAGGAAAAAGTCCCTTCCTGCTTGCTGGTCACCTTGTCCTTCTCTGCTGCCTGTGCCGGTTACCTGCACACCAGGAGGCAGTCTCAGATAATCTGCTGAGCTGCGGTGGGCAGGGCCACCCTCGGGCTAGCCTAGAGCACTGCGGGGGTGGGAGGGGGTCGCAACCGTGCTGGGTGTGTTCTCCTGCGAGAACGGCGCCTCTTCATGACTTGCGGACCTCGCTCTGGTTTCCCCTGCCTGTCCTGGTTAGCTGCCTGCTGGGAGGAGACTCTGTGTGGTTGCTGTGGGTGGGGCCGCTCTCTGGCTGCTCCGCAGCTGTGGCAGGTGAGCCAGTCCGTTTGCAGCACCAGCCAGGGGGAATGAATGGCAGGCTGCTTATTGCCATGAGGGGCTTCTGGGCTGCTTTACCCGGCAGGAGGTTAGGGAGCCCTAACTTCCTCAAGATTCCCAGCCTGCTGGGCTGAGTGTGCTCGGATGATTTTGTCCAGCTGTTGAGCCCTTGTCCCTTTAAGACTTTTAAAAAGCACCCACTTTTCTTTTGTCCCAGGGGAGCCGGCTGTGGGGACCCGCTCGCAGTCTCCATCTTGGACACTGCCCTTCCCTTTCTCTAATCTCCAGTACACCATGCGATGTGTGTCTGTGCTCCCAGTGCAGATCACCAGGGCTGGTTATTTAGCAGTCCTGTGCTTCCACTCCCTCCCCATTCTGACTCTTTTCCTGCCGCCAGTGAGCTGGGCTGCGGGGAGTGCTCGGGTCCTGCCAGGTCACAGCTTTGTATCTTATCCCCTTCATGAGATGCTGAGTTCTCACAGATGTAGATGTAGCCTGGCTGTTATACTGTATCTTCTGGTCTCTCTTTTAGGAATAGTTGTATTTGTTGTATTTCCATAAATATATATGGTTTTGGGAGGAGATTTCGGCCGCCCTGCTCACGCTGCCATCTTAAGCCCCTCCCTGCCCCCACTTTATACTTTTTAAAATAGATTTTATATTTAGGTTCACAGTAAAACTGAGGAAAGGTACAGTGATTTCCCATAGACCCCCTGTGCTGCATATACACAGCCAACCCCGCCATCAAAATCATTCATCAGAATGGTATGTTCATACCTATATCAGATTGAGGAATTTCCCTTCTATTATTAGTTTTTTGTGATTTCCTTTTTGTCATGAACTACCAAAATTTATCTTGAAATTTTTCAAGTGATTTTCCAATATCTATTGAGATGATTATACTGTTTATTATTGTTTTAGTTTGTTAATATAGTGAATTATATTGATTGACTTTTTTATGCATGATATAGTTATTTATTTTTCTTATGATAGGGTTTTTTTATTACAATTTTTTATTAAGGTATTATTGATAAACACTCTTATGAGGGTTTCACATGAAAAAACAATGTGGTTACTACATTCACCTATATTATCGAGTCCTCCCCCCATACCCCACTGCAGTCACTGTCCATCAGTGTAATAAGATGCCACAGTCACTACTTGTCTTCTCTGTGCTACACTGTCTTCCCCATGACCCTACCCATACCATGTGTACCAATCATAATACCCCTCAATCCCCTTCTCCCACCTTCCCGCCCACCCTCCCATACTCCTCCCCTTTGGTAACCACTAGTCCCTTCTTGGAGTCTGTGAGTTTGCTGCTGTTTTGTTCCTTCAGTTTTGCTTTGTTGTTATACTCCACAGATGAGGGAAATCATTTGATATTTGTCTTTCTCTGCCTGACTTATTTCACAGAGCATAATAACCTCTAGTTCTATCCATGTTGTAGCAAATGGAAGGATTTGTTTCTTTCTTATGGCTGAATAGTATTCCATTGTGTATATGTACCACTTCTTCTTTATCCATTCATCTGCTGATGGACACTTAGGTTGCTTCCATTTCTTGGCTATTGTAAATAGTGCTGCGATAAACATAGGGGTGCATATGACTTTTTGAATCTGAGAGGTTGTATTCTTTGGGTAAACTCCTAGGAGTGGAATTTCTGGGTCAAATGGTGTTTCTATTTTCAGTTTTTTGAGGAACCTCCATATTGCTTTCCACAATGGTTAAACTAGTTTACTTTGCCACCAGCAGTGTAGGAGGGTTCCCCTTTCTCAGCATCCTCACCAACATTTGTTGTTCCTAGTCTTTTCTATATTGGCCATCCTAACTGATGTGAGGTTATATCTCATTGCGGTTTTAATTTGCATTTCCCTGAGAATTAGCAGTGTGAAGCATCTCTTCATGTGCCTGTTGGCCATCTGAATTGCTTCTTTGGAGAATTGTCTGTTCATATCCTCTGCCCATTTTTTAATTGGGTTATTTGCTTTTGGGGTGTTGAGGTGTGTGAGTTCTTTATATATTTTGTATGAAAACCCCTTGTTGGTCATGTTGTTTACAAATACGTTCTCCCATACTATAGGGTATCTTTTTGTTCTGTTGATGGTGTCCTTTGCTGTACAGAAGCTTTTTAGCTTGATGTAGTCCCATCTGTTCATTTTTGCTTTTGTTTCTCTTGCCCAAGGAGATGCATCCAGGAAAAAGTTGCTCATGTTTATATTTAAGAGATTTTTTTCCCATGTTTTCTTCTAAGAGTTTTATAGTTTCATGACTTCCATTCAGGTCTTTGATCCATTTCGAGTTTACTTTTATATATGGGTTAGACAATAATCCAGTTTCATTCTCTTGCATGTAGCTTTCCAGTTTTGCCAACACCAGTTGTTGAAGAGGCTGTCATTTCCCCATTGTTTGCCCATGGCTCCTTTATAGTATATTAATTGACCATATATGCTTGGGTTTATATCTGGGCTCTCTAGTCTGTTCGATTAGTCTATGGTCTGTTCTTGTGCCAGTAAGAAATTGTCTTGATTTCTGTGGCTTGTAGGAGAACTTGAAGTTGGGGAGCATAATCCCCCCAGCTTTATTCTTCCTTCTCAGGATTGCTTTGGCTATTCAGGGTCTTTTGTGGTTCCATATGAATTTTAGAACTATTTGCTCTAGTTCATTGAGTAATGCTGTTGGTGTTTTGATAGGGATTGCATTGAATCTGTAGATTGTTTTAGACAGGATGGCCATTTGGAAAATATTAATTCTTCCTATCCATGAGCACGGATATATTTCCTTTTATTGGTTTCTTCTTTCATTTCTCTCATTAATGTCTTGTAGTTTTCAGGGTACAGGTTTTTCACCTCCTTCATTAGGTTTATTCCTAGGTATTTTGTTATATTTGATGCAATTGTGAATGGAATTGTTTTCCTGATTTCTCTTTCTGCTAGTTCATCATTAGTCTATAGGAGTGCAACAGATTTCTATGTATTAATTTTGCATCCTTCAATTTTGCTGTATTCAGATATTAGATCTAATAGTTTTGGAGTGGATTCTTTAGGATTTTTTATGTACAATATTATGTCATCTGCAAACAGTGAGAGTTTAACTTCTTCCTTACCAATCTGGATGCCTTTTATTTCTTTGTGTTTTCTGATTGCTGTGGCTAGGACCTCCAGAACTATGTTGCATAAAAGTGGGAATAGTGGGCATCCTTGTCTTTTTTCTGATCTTAAAGGAAAAGCTTTCAGCTTCTCACTGTTAAGTATGATGTTGGCTGTGGGTTTGTCATATATAGCCTTTATTATATTGAGGTACTTGCCTTCTATACCCATTTTGTTGAGAGTTTTTGTCATGAATGGATGTTGAATTTTGTCAAATGCTTTTTCAGCATCTATAGAGATGATCATGTGGTTTTTGTCCTTTTTGTTGATGTGGTAGATGATGTTGATGGGTTTTCAAATATTGTACCATCCTTGCATCCCTGGTATAAATCCCACTTGATCATGATGGATGATCTTTTTGATGTATTTTTGAATTTGGTTTGCTAATATTTTGTTGAGTATTTTTGCATCTATGGTCATCAGGGATATTGGTCTGTAATTTTTCTTTTTTTTTTTGTGGTATCTTTGCCTGGTTTTGGTATTAGAGTAATGCTGGCCTCATAGAATGAGTTTGGAAGTATACCCTCCTCTTCTACTTTTTGGAAAATTTTAAGGAGTATGGGTGTTAGGTCTTCACTAAATGTTTGATAAAATTTGGCTGTGAATCCGTCTGGTCCAGGAGTTTGGTTCTTGTAGTTTTTTGATTAACAATTCAATTTTGTTGCTTTTAATTGGTCTGCAGATTTTCTGTTTCTTCCTAGGTCAGCCTTGGAGGTTGTATTTTTCTAGAAAGTTGTCCATTTCTTCTAGGTCATCCAGTTTGTTCCCATATAATTTTTCAAAGCATACTCTCATAAAACTTTGTATTTCTGTGGTGTCCATAGTGATTTTTTCCTTTCTCATTTCTGATTCTGTTTATGTGTGTAGACGCTCTTTTTTTCTTGATAAGTCTGGCTAGGGGTTTATCTATTTTATTTATTTTCTCAAAGAACCACTCCTGCTTTCATTGATTCTTTCCATTGTTTTATTTTTCTCGATTTTATTTATTTCTGCTCTAATCTTTATTATGTCCCTCATTCTACTGACTTTGGGCCTCATTTGTTCTTCTTTTTCTAGTTTTGTTAATTGTGAGTTTAGACTGTTCATATGGGATTGTTCTTCTTTCCTGAGGTGGGCCTGTATTGCAATATACTTTTCTCTTAGCATGGCCTTCACTGCATCCCACAGATTTTGTGGTGTCGAGTTATTGTTGTCATTTGTCTCCACGTATTGCTTGATCCCTGTTTTTATTTGGTCATTGATCCATTGATTATTTAGGAGCATGTTGTTAAGCCTCCATGTGTTTGTGGGCTTTTTTGTTTTCTTTGCATGATTTATTTCTACTTTCATACCTTTGTGGTCTGAGAAGCTGGTTGGTTCAAGTTCAATCTTTTTGAATTTACTGAGGCTCTTTTTGTGGTCTAGTATATGATCTATTCTTGAAAATGTTCCATGAGCACCTGAGAAGAATGTGTATCCTGTTGCTTTTGGGTGGAGTGTTCTGTAGATGTCTTTTGGTTCATCTCTTCTAATGTGTTGTTCAGTGCCCCTGTCTCCTTATTTATTTTTTGTCTGGTTGATCCATCCTTTGGAGCGAGTGTTATGTTGAAGTTCTCCTACAATGAATGCATTGCATTCTGTTTCCCCCTTTATTTCTGTTAGTATTTGTTTCACATATGAAGGTGCTCCTGTGTTGGGTGCATAGATATTTATAATGGTTATATCTTCTTGTTGGATTGACCCCTTTATCATTATGTAATGTCCTTCTGTGTGTCTTGTGACTTTCTTTGTTTTGATGTCTGTTTTGTCTGATACAAGTACTGCAAGTCCTGCTTTTTTCTTCCCTGTTAGTTGCATGAAATATATATTGATTGACTTTCAAGTTTCAAAATAACATGACTTTTCTTAGAAAAATCCCACTTGGTCATGACATGTTATCCAGCTTAGATGCTGCTGGATTCAATTTTTCTAATATATTTTTAAGGATTTTTGTGTCTATGTCCATGCAGATATATTTGTCTATAACTTTTGTGTATAATATGGGTCTAGTTTTGGTGTCAGGGTAATCCTGAACTCATAAAATGAGTTGTGAAATGTTGTCTTGGAAAATTTTGTGAATAACGTAAAAATTCTAATCCTATCTAGAATTATATCCTCACTCTTATTACCATTTAAGTAGTATTTCTATCTATACCATGTACAATTGACATGAATACTTTATATTTAATATCACGTCAGGTTTTTCTAATGCTTCTTCATCCGTAGGCACAGAGAAAATGATATTAATCTCCACATGCCTATTGCAGACTTATGACATGCTTGTTAGAGTATGTCTTCTGAATATAGTTTCTTTTGCATTTACCTTGTTAAGATAAATGGGAAGGAAGTGGGGAAGAGAGGGGTGGAGGTAAACGGAAATTGCAAAAACTATTTCCAATCTTTAAAGAAGAGAGGACAGGGATGTGAGAGGAGAGTGAGACCATGTTTAAGAAGCAATGCTTATTATGATTAGCACCCGTAATGTAGGAGGGTCACTGGGAAGGCAGTATAGCACGGAGAAGACGTGTAGTGACTCTATAGCATCTTACTATGCTGATGGACAATGGGGAGAATGTTGTAACCACAATGTTGCTCATGCGAAACCTTCCTAAGACTGTATAACAATGATACCTTAATAAAAAAATAAAAAATAGTAATCAAGACAATTTGGTATTGGCACAAAAACAGACCCACAGATCAGTGGAATAGAATAGAAAATCCAGACATCAACCCAAACACATACAGTCAATTAATATTTGATAAAGGAGCCTTGTATATACAATGGGGAGATGACAGCCTCTTCAGCAGCTGGTGTTGGAAAAACTGGACAGCTACATGTAAGAGAATGAAACTGGACTACTGTCTAGCCCCATACACAAAGGTAAACTCAAGGTGGATCAAAGACCTGAATGTAAGTCATGAAAGTATAAAACTCTTAGAAAAAAATATAGGCAAAAATCTCTTGGACATAAACATGAGTGACTTCTTCATGAACATATCTCCCCGAGCAAGGGAAACAAAAGCAAAAATGAACAAGTGGGACTATATCAAGCTGAAAAGCTTCTGTACAGCAAAGGACACCATCAGTAGAACAAAAAGACATCCTACAGTATGGGAGAATATATTCATAAAAAACGTATCTGATAAAGGGTTGACATCCAAAATATATAAAGAACTCACGCACCTTAACAAACAAAAGCAAATAATCCAATTAAGAAATGGGCAGAGGACATGAATAGACACTTCTCCAAAGAAGAAATTCAGATGGCCAACAGGCACATGAAAAGATGCTCCACATCGCTAATCATCAGAGAAATGCAGATTAAAACCACAATGAGATATCACCTCACACCAGTGAGGATGGCCAACATCCAAAACACAAACAACAACAAATGTTGGCGAGGATGTGGAGAAAAGGGAACCCTCCTACACTGCTGGAGGGAATGCAAATTAGTTCAACCATTGTGGAAAGCAGTATGGAGGTTCCTCAAAAAACTCAAAATAGAAATACCATTTGACCCAGGAATTCCACTCCTAGAAATTTACCCTAAGAATGCAGCAGCCCAGTTTGAAAAAGACATATGCACCCCTATGTTTATCGCAGCACTATTTACAATAGCCAAGAAATGGAAGCAACCTAAGTGTCCATCAGTAGATGAATGGATAAAGAAGATGTGGTACATATACACAATGGAATATTATTCAGCCATAAGAAGAAAACAAATCCTACCATTTGCAACAACATGGATGGAGCTAGAGGGTATTATGCTCAGTGAAATAAGCCAAGCCGAAAAAGACAAGTATCAAATGATTTCACTCATATGTGGAGTATAAGAACAAAGAAAAAAACTGAAGGAACAAAACAGCAGCAGACTCACAGAACCCAAGAACGGACTAATAGTTACCAAAGGGAAAGGGACTGGGGAAAATGGGCGGGAAGGGAGGGATAAGAGGGAAAAAGGGGCATTACGATTAGCAGATGTAATGTTGGGGGGGCACGGGGAGGGCTGTACAACCCAGAGAGGACAAGTAGTGAGTCTATGGCATCTCACTACGCTGATAGACAGTGACTGTAATGGGGCTGGGGGGGGGGACCTGATGAAGGGGGTAGTGTAATTACCATAATATTACTCATTTAATTGTAGATTAATGATATCTAAAAAAACTTATTAAAAAAATAAAAATAAAAAAGAAGCAGTGCTTACTATTAGGCATGCCAGCTCTCTTGCAATCTAATTAGGATGCCCAGGGGAAACGTCTGTATTTACTCACCTTGGTGATTGTCAAGCCATCTCCTGAGTCCAAGTGCATGTCCATGACATCCCCCACACCTGTAGTCCCTCCTCCTGCTTAAACTTGTAGTAAGCAATCATTAAATTTGCAACAAAATACTAAGAACAACTGGAAAAAGAAATGATAATTTCTTCTTTGCCTCAATTTTCTTTGAGGGAAATGATGTAGATTACTGCTTGTGTAGGAGGAAGGCCCAGGTCACAGGAGGAGTCCTGTCATGACATGCAGACTGGGCAGTAGCACACAAAGTCACTGGAGGTGTTTTCTTCTCTAGCTATGAAGGCAGTAATGCTGAATGGAGTTTAAGAGACCGTGGGGGTTTGTGTAAATGTTAGACCTCTGTGATGTTCAAAGAGGTGCAATTCTAGAATGTGGAGCCTCATGAAGACCTAGCCTGGAAATGCTTGCTTGGCTTTGTGGTTGATACCTGGCATCCTCCCTTCATTGTTGGGTCAGCTTGACTCTTTGAACCCTGTCAACATGTAAACATCTCCGGAAAGGGTACGAATATTTCTTCACCATTGTGTGGTTGTGTAAGCAGAAAGGACAGAGGAACACCATGGATGATCTTGGTTCTAGTTATAGCTTGGCCACTGGATTTCAGTGATTGTGGACAGAGCACCTCTTTGGATTCCCATGACCTCCTCTATATGTAAAGGTGCTGAACTAGATGATCTCTAATATTCCTTTCAGGCTCTGCTTTCTATGCGTCTATGAAGAAAGCCTATGTGGGCAGGAGAATTTTTAGAATGGGGATCAAAGTAAGCAAGTTTCTACCCTCAGGGCAAAGCCCCAGAAGGGAGAGGTGGACATACACGTTTCTTACAGCATATTCCTGGCAAGGAAACCCCAGGAACTGTAGACCTAAATGACCTGAACAGTAAAAACTATTGTTAGTGCCTATTCTGTGCTCCGGCTGTCTTGTCACCCTTTATCTCAAGCATTCATGATTCAGAAGACTTGCTGGTGTGTGGGACCACAGGGCACACATCCCTGAGTGGGCCTGCCCTGCTGCCGGTGTTCGAAATTCTAGAAACATCCTTACGAATAGGCCAGTGCCAATCTGTCTACGGTGTGGTGGGGTAGATGGGCTTATGATTATCCAGCCTGTCAGTCTTACCTCATCTCAGGAACTTACCAGGAAGGAAAGGTGGCAGCAGACCAGAACTGCGAAGAAAGCAAATTCAAGTCTGAAGAGTTGAGAAGTTATGGATATCCAGGTAGAGATGTCCATTGGCAATTGGAAAAAGGGGTCCATATCTAAGGAGAGTGCTGGACTTAGGAGTTATTTATATAGAGAGGGTGTTTGTTGACCATGATTTTTTCCTTAAACATAATTGCTTATTTGAATTTCCAACAATGTACAGCATGATTAGATGATGTGACAGAACTAGAGAAACATTCTTGAAGGATTTCTGTGTTTCAAAGTCTTTTAAACATGGCTACTTCTTGTCAAGTGGGCTAGTGTTCTGGTGAGAGTAGTTTTTCATTCTGATTGTGCCCCTCATGTACCTACCTCTCCATGTCTAAAACAGGGGAGCTTTTAGGGGTGTTTCCAGGGTCTGTGGATGCAGGTGCAGGGCTGAGAGACAAGCAGGATGTGGGGTGACCTGGTGCCAGTTTCCCTCCTCTCCTCAGGAAGGTCAGTACTAGGAATCCTCCTCCACATTCCCAGCCTTTCCCCACCAGCATCAGTAAGCTCAGGGTCTCCTTGCAAAGAGGCTGGGGCTCTCTGAACAGAGGCATCCTGCTCACTTAGGCACACGCAAAGATAATTAACTGATAGTTTCTGCCACGACCTGCTAACCCCCTTGTAGGAACCACTGAAAAGATAAAATGACTTACTGGGTTTTTTTCTTAGTGTCTTTGATGCCTGTAACATACACAGCAATCATGACATATTGTGTTTATCATTAATATTCCAACTGAAAGCAATCTCTTTTCTCCCTTCTTGTCTCTGCCATAGCCCATCTGTAGTTAGGTTATCACCTTCCTCAGAAAACACTCTCTGTAAAGCCCCAAAGTTGACGAGTTAGACAGGGCCATTTCCAGCACGCCCTCTTCACCCAGTGTAGGGCACACTGTACCTACTTCCGATTCCAGCCATGGGCTGAAGGTTGGGGGAGGATGGTTTTAGGCTGCAGATACCTCATCCATCAGTGCTGTCTTCTGAATCTCCCTCCTCATGTCCATTATCACAGACCTTGAATAATTGTTTTCATTCAGCCATTTAGTACATTACTTCTTTGACCATCAGGCTAACCCTGGGTATCCTTCTGACTTCCAAGCTGTCATTAACATGTTTCTTGTTTAACTCAAAACAGCTGTTTGGCCTCTTCCTGCATCCCCAATCTTGCCTCCTTAGACAAACCTTGCTTATCCAGAAACTTTGGGAAGAAGTATTTTTGAAAAAGTGAAAGTTCTGGAAAGATAAGGATTTGCTACTTTCAGTATGGAAACTTCCTTCTTTTTAACCATTGTAAATGGAAATCTTTCCAAAATACATTGTTTAGTACCTTCTTAGAGAAAATAGAACATAATTTAACCTTCTCTTGATCATTAACCTTCTCAGAATCATTACAGTGAACAAATTTTTGAAGTCTGCTGCAACACAATAGAGCCCCAGGTATCTTTGGGGGGTGTAAAGGGTCCTAGTTATTTTGTAAACTTTTATCAGGCCATTACATACCACTTCCAGTTATCACTGTACCTTTCCTCAGAAATATTTCTACCTTACTTTTCTAATTTTCAGTGTTAACTGTGGGCATAAAAGACCAACATACATATACCCACTTGAGGATATGTGCACGTGCTCAAGTTAGAGTTATGCTGCCTCGCCTGAGGGTTTCAGCCCTGGGCAAATTCACTCTGGATTCTGTGAGACCGAAAAATGACAATGGAATGTTCTTGGGGTAAACAGGTTTATACCCAGCTTTACTCGCTGGAACCTGTCCACCTCAGGGCATGTTTGCAGGCTGCAAGCCAGTCTCAGCCTCCAGACCTCTCTGCTGTCTCAGCCCAGAACAGTGCATGGAGCTCTTTATATAGAGTCAATAATATCCCATTGCCAACAGGTGTGCAAGCATGAGCCGGAAAGCATTGCACGTGCTCAGCGGGTAAGCAGCCCAGAGTCAGGTGAGAATCCTGGCCATGGAGTTTCCATTTTCTTACATATGTGTAAAGAATCACATGTATTAGAATTATGTGTAAAGAATTATAAAGAACACATGTGTGAGAGTTTTCTATGAATTAAATGAATAGATTGTAACTTCTTTATTTTGATTACCCTGAGGCCATTTTTAATTCTTTTACTCATTTTAGAAATGGAAAGTTGCAAGACTAATGAGTTTAACATTGGGAAAAAGTTACTCTGAGATTTCTAGGAGCCATCCATCTTTCTAGAAACTTTTTCCTGTTTCAGGTTTTGTTTTCACTTATGTCTAGAATAGGCAATGGCTACTAAAAAAGGGATTCCTCCTATGAGAGGTCCTTCATTTCATTATCCCAACTTCACATACTATTTCACTTTTTAAAAAATACTATCATGATATTCTCAAACTATTATCACAAACAAAACAAAACAAAACAAAAAAACCACAGGTGCCTAAACAAACTGCAGCCACAGGAGCTAAATCTCTCTCTCTCCCTCATTGTACTCTTTGTCAAAGCTCTGTGGAAAGCTGAATAAATGAACAGGGCCATTTGAGGGAGTGTAACCCATACCAGCCCCATTGTGCAATGCCTTGAATGTAAGCCCTTTTCAACTAAACGGAGGTATATTTTCTCCTATATTGTTGACTTCGACCCTGTAGCTTAGCAAAGAACACTTGGGCAACTTTTTCTGGATCAATTTATCATCCGCTCAGAGCAGACATGCATTTTTCTCATCATTAAAGGGAAACCAAACCCATCTACATAATCCCCCATTCTGCTTTGTTTCTTTCCAGTCCTTCGTGGTATAGATTCTGAAATATTAATGAAGGGATGTGAAAGTAACGTGCTCTCTTCTCGCACCTGGCCCCAGTGGATGCGTGGGGATGGTCAGGGAGCCGGATGGTGAGAAATGTCCTTTTGCAAAATAAAGTACTTCTTGAAGTTGGATTGCTGAATTCTCTGCTTCTGACTCTCCCAAGGTGTTTGTTTAAAATACAGATTCCTGGGCAGACTCTAACGCTACTGAATCAAAATTTCTGGAGGATGGGGCCTTGTAATTTGCGTTTTAAATAAACTAGATGATGTCTAAGCTTTTTGTTTACTTACCAAGTTTATGGGTCTCCCTCTTAACATGGACATTTGTAATAAATACTTATAAAATACTAAGCATAGTTAAACTTTATTATTGTAAGAATGCCACCTCCCATTTCTACAGCGACATTTTTAACCTTTCAGAATGTTCTCCTATATAGAACCCTCTGAGATGTGCAGTGATGGTATTACTACCCCCATTTCAGAGGGGGTAATCGAGGCCCCTGCAGTTTACTGACTTGGGTGAACCCCACTGCAGTGTGGTAGCTGGCAGTCAGGACTGGCACCCAGGTCCTGTTCTAGGAGACCAGACATGAGAGAAAGCTTTATTAAAGTGATCCAGACTCTGAAAAATAGACCTGAACTGAAATCAGTGCCTTGCAAGCTATTCCACAGAGGAGTTTATAGAGTATGCTGCTCATTTGCTCCCAAAAGATGAAAGCGAGGCCCTGGGCAGTGGGGGAGGGGGACAGTGGGGAATCTTCAACACAAAGAAAATCTCATTCCTCTTCTGTTCATCCCCTTCAATTTTCTGATCTTTTTCCTCCACTCCCTCTTTCTTGTAAAGACTCAAACTCTGAAATAATTATATGAAATTAAGTCGGTAAAAGCCAGGCTTGTTTCCTTAAGATGGATGTGTTAACCATTTTGGGCATTTTCTCAGGACTCAGGGAGACTATTATTTCTGAGCTGGGCTGTAGGAATCTTCCTCTTCTCCAGGTAGGGGAAATCTCTTCCTCCCAAACCGTGTTTCTTTAGTCCTTGACACCTCTCTTCATGATACAGCCTAATCTTGACCAGAATAAATTAAAAAAAAATTTTTTTTGCAGTGCTCAAGATTTCTCTTTCTCAGGCCATTACTACTTACATCACAAGAGAGAAAGAGCAAGAGAGAGAGAACTGGAGACACAAGAGTCTTTAAAGTGTCTCTGAGAAACTGAACTCAGATAGAGCGTGTCTCTCCACCACATATGGTCTTAAGGTTTGATGTCCCAGGATGGCATGACCCAGACTCTGGGAGTCCGGTGGAGGGAGGGAAACAGTTTCCATCTCCACCTGCCTGTTCTTATCTATATATCAAGATAAGCAAGCTAGCTAGTTGTTACCAAAAGGAATCTTTTCATGTAAATTTTGTTGCTCTTTAAAAAAAAATAGTAAAAGTAAAGGTGTGACCTTGCGCATCACTTCCCCACTGTGTGCAGTGAGATGAATGAAAGACTGAAGAGTGACTGCACTCCTTTGCACTCGAAAATGGTTTGGGTGTCTGGGGCTGGCGCTGCGCTGAGTTTCCGGTGAGGAGGCGAGCAGGGTCAGGCTCAGGAGGTGCTTGCTTGCCTTGACATATCATTCCTAATTACGATGCCTTTATAAACCCCTTTTGCTTCACAGGGCTTGTAAAAGATGCCCACAAACCTCTGCCTTCCTGTGCCTCCCTGCCCTGAGGTAGAAATCCTCTTCTTTCAGGAAGAGCAAAGCAAAGTTCAAAGCTTTCTCCATCAAAAGAAAGTGCGCCCTGATCCAGTAGAACGTGATTATGTGACAATTAGGGGGGGAAAAAAGAAAAAAGAAAAGCCAGGGCCACTGCATTGCTGGCCCCTTGCAATCCCCATCTTTCAAAAAGATGTTTATCATTTCCTTGTTCAGTGTAAAGATGCACACATAAACTGAACACCCAAAGCCACTGGTAGTTTTGGGGGGGTTATGAAGAGATTGTGATGGAGTGTCCCCATCAAACACAGAGGCTAAGAGATCGAGCTTGAGGTAAAGCCGACAAAGAAGGGAAGCGAGTGTCCTTAGACCCCAGGGCAGGCCCTGTCGCTCTGGTGATTTTCTGTTTCCTTGCTATAAAACAAGCCCAGTTCAACCTATGTTAAAAGAGGGTTAAAAGGGGTCATAAATCTTTCTGGGCACTGAAGATCCACAGAAAACTCAGCCTGATGTCTTTTACATCTGTTTTGGGTTCTCAGCCTCATCTGGCTCAGCTGCCTTTTCTCCAGCGATAACTCACAAGCCCCATTCAGCCCCTGAGCGGCAGGTATAGGGTGTCTCCCCTCAGAGCCCTGGGACGAGGGGTGAGTGTCTGGGCAGCAGGCGAGCCTCCAGGGCTGACCCACTGACACGGTAAGTCTATACCCAGGGGCTGGTGGAGGGGAGGCCGTGGGGCTGACAGGGTAAATGGGCAGCACACACAGCCTGGAGAGGGGATCCTGGCGGCGGGTGGGAGAGCGCTGGCTGAGGTTGGTCACACGGAGATTGAATTTCAGCTGAATTAGATCAGAGCTGTGGGAAACAGCACCTCCTTCACACACACAGCCGGTCTCATAGGAAGATGTGGGAGGGCGGCTGGGGAGACAGGCAGGCAGCTGCGATGAAATACCAAAGTCAGCTCACAGCAGCTCACAGCTAACTTAATTCTTGTATACCTCTTCCAGGCGTGCTGGCCAGACTGCGCAGACTCCGGGGTTTTAGACTGAAAGGCTCCACGGTGTCAGGAAGAGATGGGGCAGTCACCATTTAAAACACACCCTGGATTGGGAGCAGCCTATGTGTGTCTTAAAAGAGGAAGAAATATGGGAAAGGCATGGAACTCTTAGATCCACAGCTGCAGAAGGTCAATTCCAGTAGGGGTTTTGGTGGCTTTAACTGGTACCTTTAGGGTTTGATGTTTTATAGCATCTCATTAACATGCAATGCACACTTTCAATACCATATCTGTGTTTGCTGCTATGAACTGCTCCTCTGATCTCCTTTCTCTGCTTAATAACCTGTCACCATTTCAGTGACCCAGAATACCAGCTTTTCTTGGGGAGGCATCAGAGGAGTGGGAAATGGGGAAAAGTTTTAGAATTAAAATGGGAACACTTGCAGTCCTATTTAAAAGGGCAAGAAGTCAGCTGCTTTGAAATCCACCCCCTCAGCAGGGGTGGGGAAAGCCTTTCCAGGAGACAGTGGGAACACATTTGTTCCTAAGCTGGCACCAGAGTGGCTTTCTCCAGGGCAGCAAGGGCCTGGCATTCTGTACACGCTATTTGAATCAGGGAGCCTTCAAATGATCTTTTTCTTCTTTTCCTGTCACTCAACCAGAGGCTGGAGGCAAAAATTCCTGCAGCAGCTTCCCCTGAACCAGGCAGAAAACAGCCCCAAGGCTACCCAGCATTCCCCAAGCTTCTGGTTTGCACATCAATTTTGAGCTCACTGCTGCTGGTGAGAAAATGACCTCAAACAACTCCTCACTAAAGGTCTCATGTTTATTATGATGCAGTGTGCTTTCTACATAATGCTCCTTTTCTTGGGCTGAGAAGCTTCTGGAGTTTGCACAATGTCTGGGCCTGAGGAAAGTAGCCAGGATGTCCCCAGTAGGATGAATTATCACCGCTCAGTGAAAGAGAGAGCCACCAGAGCAGAGACAGGGTCTGCTGTGCGCGGTCTGACTTGGGTTTGAATTCTTAGGAACTCACCATTTTGTTGGGCTTCCCCTGATTTCACAAGAGACAATTGGGATCCTGACAGGAACTCCTAGAGTAGGCAGACCCTCAAAGGGTACAGGGAAAGGTGGCAGGGAGCCCGCGAGTCATCTGAAATTGTATTACAATTTATATGTAAAAATGTTATGTATTTCCCCATCCCCAGGAAGAGAGCTCTTATGCATTTCACAGATTTTCAAGAGTCCAAGACTCCTCCGGATTTAAGAACTACTGTTTTATATTAAAGATTTTTCACAGGTAATTTTAGGGGGGGGGGCATGGCTTCCCTCAATCACAGGCTCTGCAAGGGAAATGCGCTGTTTACAGTATCCGCTGCTGCAGTTGGGCCTGGCTGTTTGGTTTGTGTAGCTCCATGACAACAATAAGCCAGAGAGGACAAACAAATGCAGGTGGGGGTGCCCACAGTGTGGCTCTTGGACACAAGCATGCTGACAGTGGAGTATGGCTCTCTTGGGGAGGGACCTATGCAGCTGGTACCCCAGTCCCAGAAGTTGTATTCCCCAGGCAGTGCTTTAGGAGGATATGCTAACAAAGAAAGAAACCGTAAATAAGACCCTTAAAGAGCAGACAGCCCAGTTCAGACTTGTTAAACCTCTTGAAAGTTAGATAAACAGAGCAAGGTTTGGATCCATCACATGTAAAGAGTGTGCATGGGCCTGCAGTGGTGCAAACTCCCTTGTGCTAGGGCAGAAGAGGATTCTCGTGGGGAAAGGTGGTTGTTATAATCCACCTTGCAAAATGACCAAGATATCAGAATTCCACAGTCCTCCAATCCAGATTTGATGTTTGGCTGAATTATAGGCATGTTTCACCTTAACAAAATCCAATTTTTATAAATAAACTGATTTCCCAAAGCAGAGAAATGGGAGATGGTGATTATTTACATTAAATAGTAGCTACTATTCATCTTGGATTCTTATGTACAAAGATTTACATTCGTTATGTCAAGTAATCTCACAACTCAAGGTGGTAGGTACTATTTCTCCCATTTTTCTGAGGAGGAACTTAGGGTTTAGAACACTTAAACAATGTCCTTGCCATTACTGCTGTACCGAGGGACAGAGAGAATCAGGGTTGAAAGCCAGGTGAAGCTTTTCCCAAAGACCAGGCTTTTAAATTCTCCACTGTGTTCTTAGTGAAGTAGGATTTATGTTTTGCCAGAAATGCCCAGCACCCAAATTCTTAAACATGGCTTGATGTCAAAGGTAGGGACAAAAAATGGATGTTTACTTAGTGTCTACTATATTTCAGGCACTATGCCAAGGGACACAGTATCTCATTTTGTCATTTATAAAAAATTCAATTCTTGTGGAATATTTTTCAAAATACATTTATTATTTAAAGTTAGGTACATACATGCAAATCACCTCCCACCTGGAAATCACAGACTAGGCAACATTTTCTTAGCGTAGAGGGCAGATTGTGCTCACTATTTTATTCCCTTTGCCTTGTAGAATATCCGTCCTAGGTCAATAAATAATTACTGAATGAATGAGCAAGTACAAGAATGAACCTAATCTGAGGACAGTGGACAGAACGTCTTAGCCCTTAAAACGGAAGCAGATCACCTTGGGCACCAGACATCAAGATACGGGTATAGCTCATTAAACCCCAAAGTGGGTTCATATGCAGAAGACTGAGAAAGGTAATAGAGAAAATAAGAAGAGGATATGGAGATATCGATTTTGAAACTTGAAAAACTATACTTTGTTTTTCTAATGTTTAATTGTTTCTCTTCAATTTGGGGAAATTAAAAGCTCTCTCTAGTTGAAATTTCTCTGCCAATGAACATAGTACCTACCCTCTCTAGAGATCTCAATGAATGAGTCCTGTTTTTTTTGTTTTTACATTATAGCACTCTAGTTTCTATGATATAAAAACATAATATCTCCCTCCTCCCCTCTCAGCCTGTGTGTGTTGAGAATGTTGATGTTTCTGGGGTCCTTGTATTGAGAAGTTAATGTTTCATTTTTGGGCTGGGAGTGCAAATAATCAGCATGTCATGTTTTCGATGAACCAGAGGTTGAAAAAATGAGGCAATTTTGAGGACAGTAGTCACGGGCTTGAACTGCAGCTTAAGAAAGGTCACTTCTGTTGAGAAGTATCCTGAAGCAAGTGCTACCCAGGGGACCGGGCACTTCCCAGACTTGAAACAAGCTATGTGTAACCATCCTCTTGAAAGGAGGTAGAGGGTTGGTGCAGATGCTGCCTTAAGATTGCTTGTAGGTCTCTGGTGTGGTCAGAGTTCAAGAATGGTAATGTCATATAATCAGTCGGCTGCTCCCTGTTTTAGCTCAGTCTCTGGTTGCACTCTGTCTTCAGGCCAACGGCAGAGCACTGCAGCGTCTGGGGGAGGCAGTAATCATCAGGCTCAGAGCTCTTCAGGGAGCTCATCTCACAGCCTGCTTCACATGTTACAATTAAATATCCCACTTAGTTGTTCCAGAGAACCAACCTTCCTTCCTTCCATGCTTCTATCCATCTTGCCGTCCATCCACTCGTTAATTTATTTGTTCATTTAACAAACATTGAGTGAGCCTCCCCTATGGCTTCATAGCAGCCCTCATGTGGTGGGATGCAACACTTGGAGTTCAGTGTGCCTTAGAGGTTTAGAATTAGGCATAGCTTTTAGTTGAACGGAGTGGAGGGCAACCCCCTCCCCCCTGCCTTTGGCAATCAGGAGTAAGAAGCTTCTCCCAGAGGAAGCAAGCTTGAGCTGAGCCTTGAAGGATACAAGAAAAGCGTGCTGGGAGCAAAAGACATGGTAAAGTTATGCAGGCTGATGGAAAACCATGTGTACAAGCACAAAGGGGTTGAGGAGAAAAGGCAGCAAGAGAAATTGGGGCAGATGTCAAGAATGGAAGTAACCCTGCCTGGCCTGCAGGCTGTGTATGGAGTCATGATGGGAGATGAGGTCAGATACGAATAACAATTGCCAACATGTATTGAACACCTGCAATTTTCAGGCATTGTTCTAATGACATTGTATGTTTTGATCTAGCAATCATTACAATTTGCATTATGAGGCAGGTATTAATATGACCCCTATTTTAGAGATTCACAGGGAGATCAAGTATCTGCCCAAGAGCACCTGGCTAGAGAGCAGAGAGGCAGGTTTCAACCCAGACAGTTTGACTCCAATGCCTGTGTTCTTAATGGTTATGCCAAGCTGCTGTCCTAATGGCTTCAGGTTTGCCGTGACAAGTGACAAAGTAGACTCTTTCTGTGCACTGATTCAGTTTAGAATGGAAGTTACCATGAGTGTGGAAGTATTTTTCTTATACTAGTCTCTCCTTCCTTAGACCAAAGGGAGTGAAGCTGTCCACGCTGTTTTAATTAGCAGAATGTCAACACTGAGGGGAGGGACAATATCTGTTTTATTTATCAATGATATTCAGTACCAAGCACAACACCTGGCACACAGTAGGTCCTCACTAAATATTTATGGAATAAACAATAAAATAAATTAATACTTTACCTATTAATCTTATGAGGAAGTAAATTCAGACTTCTTCAGAGTTTTATTTTCTCATTTGAGATGGAAATTAACAAAAACAATGCATTCTACTAAAACCCTGTTACATATCATATATATATTTGGAAGTCTGGACTATTTAACTCTAAGTCAAAATTTACAAAGATGAGCTTCTTCCAAAATAATTAATCAATGGATTTGGTGTGGGGATTCCATTTGTGTCTTATTTGCTCTATCTAGTAGGTGCATTCTTCAATTCACAGATTGTTCAAGCTTCCTATTCCTCTTCCAGTTAAAATAAGTCAAAAGCAGAGACCTGTGTGCCTATGGTTTTCATAAAAAATACGTTATTTCTTTTGAGGATGACCAAAAGTTGACTGTGTTAGACTTTGGAGCTCCTAAGAATTGGGTAAATAATAGAATTAGTTCCAGGGAGGTCCAGGGATGGAATTTGCCTGGTGACACTGATGCGCTGATGGTTTTCTATATATTTGAGTGTCATAAATGAAGTTGCTCTTTCCTTTGCAAGAAGAAGAGAATGTGGTAGAAACAGAGAAGTGCGTTTTCTGTTTGGTCAGCAAGGCAGACAAAGCCTTATGCACTCTGTCCATCAACACTGATAAGCTGTGACACCAGGAGGCTAGGAGGCTCTCCAGCTGTTCCCCCTACGCTGGATCCCAGAGCGCCATGAGCCCTTTCAAGAAGCTAAGGGAGTCCAAACAGAGAAAGTCGAGTGCTGTGAATACAAACAATCTTCTACTCAACAGAGTTTCATAAATTATTTGGTTATCCATATATTTTGAACATCAAGAGACCTTCATTTTCTGGGTTTCTTCCTTGTAGTTCAAGAGCGTGTGTTTTGATTGTCTCGGGTGGCACAGCTTCTCTATAAAAGCCCTTGAGGAGTCAAAATTTTAAGAAAAACAGTCAAAACTAGAATAAGATAACAATAACTTTTCTAGGAAGTGTTTTTCTTGATTTCTTAAGTATATTTGTGGTTTCAATAGTACTCAATGTATTTATTCAGTTTTGAAAAGTATTATTATGATCAAGATTTATGTGATTTACATTTTATAAACATACAAATGTCTATTATAAGATTCATATTTGTTCATTTGGTTCTCATCAGCCCTTTCTAAAATGAGGAGAGGTATCATTATCTTTTTCTTTTTTTAAACAGATGAGGAGACTGGAATTTAGGAAAGATACCAGGCTAAGCAATTTGTCGGGAGACATATGGAAAATAAAGTAGGCAGAACTTGAACCCAGTTCAGATTCTAAAATCTGTCTCCCTTCCTATCCATTCTGTGGACAAACCAAGTAAAACAGGGAATTTATTGAGGGTACAGGTTGGGCTACATAATTTCACACACGCTCTTTGACTTACAACCTGCAGGGCTGGGAACAATTACCAAAGAAAAAGAAATTAAGGTTCAAAGAGAATCAATAACTTATTAGATGCTTAGTACAAGGCTGAGCCCTTTCAGTGAGAAATAATAGATAACTCTGGGAGGAGAGGTGTTGCCCAACTCTAAAATTTCTGGAGAGTATAAAACCAGGCAGAATATCTCACAAAAGGAAGCTTTTTTGTAAAAGGAGAGTTTGGAAGGCTTTTTTTTTTTTGCTATTCTGGGGAGTATTTTCTTTTCCTTTGCAGCAAATCTTTATCAGGAACAGTATCTTTGCTCTGCCACCTGCAAACAGACTTTAGAACAATGAAAACCACCCTCTGCAGGATATTGATTCTGATGGAGCAAATGTTGATTAAGCAGAATGGTGGCTTTTTTTAACTGGAGGAATTCCAGATCTTTCCTTAGGCCTGTCTCTCCAGGGAAATGAGCTCTATCCTCAAAAATCTACAGAAAACCTGAGTAAGAATAGAGATTTATGATGGGAGACGCTGGGCGGAAGGCAGCTATCTGGTAGGCTATCTAGAAGCTCATCTTTGTGTTATTAGAGAAACACTCTCTCTCTTGACAGGATATAGTCTGGTTATCACATAATCTTCTCAGGTTTCATTCCCATTCTGCTTACAAATGCCCCAAATATAAAGAGATGCATTTCATTAAGACAGCCTTTTAAGAAGCAGTTTATCCCAGCTGTTGCAGTCTATCTTAAACACCTACCTTTTCACCCTAGTGTGGAGTTTACTTGTCGATAAGGAATGTAAAAAGGGAACTTTAGAAATCTCAGCAAAGGAAATACACCAAGGCTGCCTGTGGGAATTGGAGTCGGAGAAAGAGCCCAGGAAGCTTTAAGTTCCAGAGCACCCCTCCTCCACAGGGAGGAGACCTGGTATAATGTTTGCCTGCCTTGGGGCTTCCGGCTGACCCCAGACACCAGGGTCTGTAAACACTTTTCCAGTCACATAAATGGAAGGATTCTTTACCTGCTACTTTGGCAGGAGATGGTGGCAAAACAGAAGTGAAAAATGCACGTAGGAACATGAGAACCAGACCTTGAGGGTTTAGGCTGACCTACGCCCGGCCTCTTCCCTAGCATTGCCCATCCCCATCATTACTGAATTCTCAATCCCTGAGTTCCCTGCACACACATGTAGGCCTGGTATGCGCTCCCAGGTGACTGAGTGGGATTGGCCGCCAATGACCTGTGAGCTTTCTCTCACTCCTGGGTCTGTAACTATAGAGAGCCAGAGCTCTTGGGGGCCAATGAGCTGAGGCTGGGAGACTTTCCTGGCAGGGAAGGGGGGTGGTGATGGTGTTAGATTTAAATGTTAAGTGGGAAAACAGGAGGGGAGCCCTGCCGGGTCCCCATTTTAGCTGATGGGGCTGGGGTGGGGATGGGGAGAGGAAATAAACCGGTGACTCAGCCTGCCTGATCTTGCAGGATGAGCTTAGTGTTTGAAGTCAAGACTGGTGGGTTTCAGGAAGCTGGCTGCATCAGGTTCCCATTAGCTCAGGCAGAGACACAGTGGGTTCACACCACGACATGGTAACAATTAAGCCTTCTTACTTCTTCCATAAGCCTTCTTACTTCTTCCATACCCTGGGGTGAGGCTCTTTTCTTGCTTACCGATGTGACTTCAAATCGCCCTGGTTTCCTTATGGATGGATTTCCTGCAGGTTCCCGTTACTTCAAGTCTAATCTTCTGAGACCTTTTGTTAGACCACACAAATTGCAACAATTGCCTCCAGCACGCAGACCCTGTTCCAGACCCCCAAAGTGCCGAGAAGTAATACCGTATCTCTCTGAAATGTGAGAGTTTCTTCCTATGTAAACAGTCAGATTACCAAAAATCAGAGTCACAAATATTGGGAGAAAATAAACTAATTATACATGCACACCAGAGGCACACTAAATTATTTTCTTCCTTTTTACAAGAAAGCATGGTTTAGAATAATTATTCCATCTTCCATGATTAGAGAGAGAAAAGACACAAGTTACTATAATATGAAGCAGGAAACTAAAAAGATATAAAGTTATGATTTTTTCAAGGAAGAAGTATATTTCTATATAGAGAAGACAAGTCATAGAAAGTTCCTTTTGAGCTGAACCTTGAAAAACAGGTAGAATTTAGACCCATGGAAGTTGGTGGGAAGAAGAAAAGGACATAATAGGAGGAGCAAAGGTCTAAGCACCGATAGATACTGCGGCAAAGTAAGCTGGTATGTAAGACAGTTCTCGCCTTGAAGAGTCTTTCAACTTAGTTGAAGTGGTGAAACAGACATGGGTAAGAAATAGTTTACAGGACGATATAAGACTCAGTATGCCTACATCACTTAAGATAGAGGTAATATGTCGTTGCGGTATATAAATGGTAAATGCTATTTCAAGTAAGGAAGTTGTCAAAGTTTTTGATGAAATAGCTGTGTCAGACTTGAGAACGACTGGGGTTTAGGGCCTTCATGGTAATGGAAAAATGAATGGGGAGTGAGAATCAGGTGGGCCGCAACCGGAGGCTAGTGGTTCACAGAACAGTCATCCAGAGGTCTTGCTTAAAGTCCACATCCCTGCGCTCCTCACCAGAGTTTGATTTAGTGGCCCTGGTGTGAGGCTGGGGCAGGTGGCATTTCTAGCAAGTTCCCTGGTGGCGCTGATGCTCCTGGGCTGGGAAATTGCACTTTGAGAACTGCTGCTGGAGGCAGATCAACATGTCCAGAGCACAGGCATTTGAAGTCCTGGGAATTCAGACGGTCCGGGAAGTCCACCCAAGAAGTATTGAAAATGAATATGCTGTTAACTCTTTGTTTTCCTTACTGAGGATTCTCTATCTGAGTAAAACAATAAACACTGTGTTTTTTTTTTTCTATTTCCAAATGGCTCCTTGGTTTAAAGTGAATTATTGTGAAACAAGAAAATAATACTTTTATGCCTCTAGAAGAAACTACCATAGCTAAATTTGACTATCACTTCAATGGACAAGTTCCACCGGGCCCTTCTACAACAAGCGCACCTCTTAAGTAGCGTCGCTTTGTGCTGTCTGTCATGGCATTGGTGTGAATGGAGGCTTTGCATACTGGATGGCCGCTGTCACGCCAACCCTCTGCAGAATGCAAGTATTAAAAACACTGACCAAAGCTACTTTGCAAAAGAGGCACTTCTCTCAAAGATTCACATCGCTTATTTCCTCAAATATTATACAAACAGAAGTTACAAAAGCCTCATGCTATGATCTTTTTGCTTTTGCTTATTAAAATGAGACCTTACCACCATTGCTTCCCCTTATTTTTACAGGAAAAATTTAATCCACTTAATGTGAAACAATACTTACACATTTCAGAGTGTTTAAAAAATGTCTTCATTCTCTCCAAGTGAAATGATTTCAGAAACTTCTTTCTATCACATGGGGTTATTTATGAGTTTTTCCTGGAGTTTGTGAGCTTGACTGAGGAGTCCCTTACATATGATCAAGATCAGTTTACATATGTTTAAAGATCAGGTTGTAGTGTGCTAACCTCGCAGACAGAAATAAGTAGTGGACTTCCCAAAATGTGTTTCGATCTTTTGACTATGTAAGATAAGAGTTGTGTAGTATGCAAATGACAGTAATTAGACATCACAATACACACAGTTAATAGCATGATTCATATTTATGAAGTACTAATTTTACATGATTACCAAAAATATAGACTGATTATACTGTTCAAGTTTTGAATTGAGCAGATAGACAAAATAGCACAGAAGGAAATTTATAATGGTGAGACAAATTTATTATCATTTCTCATGATTTAATACATAAGGATAAGAAGGCATACAATGTTTAAGATTTTTATTTTACATAGAAAGAAATAACACTTTCATGTAATTAGGGGACAAAGGTGCTCATTTCTTCCTAAAGCTTAGAAAGGGGAATTGCATAGCACAGATAAGAAAAAGATAAGAAAATATTACACCTGTTGTGAGCTGAAGAGGGTCTTTGAGGGGCCTGCCAGGAACACACAGTGACTTAATGACAGGGTGAGACCAAAATCCTGGATTTGTAAGAAGAGTTGACACCTTGACGTGGACTCTCCATATTGTGCAGAGGAGCTTCTTTTTAGAAGGTAAATATTTTTTTGTAAATTGACCACAGAATTACTACCTACTGACATTTATTACCCTCTCCCCTATACATCAAGCAACTTAGTAAAACTGTATCTCAAGTGAATATAAATTGAAGAAATTTTTCCCTCTAACCCAATATTAAAGATATAATTTTAAAGTATTTTTTTCTGTTTCAGGTGTATTTTTCTGTGAAGAATATTTGTTACATTGAGATCATGTTTCCATTCATTGTGGACATCTGGCACATATTTCCATTTCCATTTGTGTGTTACTCTTGGTGCATGTTATGTTCTGTGTTTGTTCGATGCAGACCTGGGGTTTTCCAGGATCACACTTAAAGTTGTCAGTGCAACAGGTCAGGTGTCGCTTTGAAGAAAGGAAACTAGATTGTAAGCAAATACATCAGTTAATTCATTTAGATGATTGTTGTCTTACACTTACCCTGGGAGAATGTACTCCTAGTTTATATTATACTGCTTAAAAGTGTAGAATTCCTCCAGTATTCGTCCTCAAGCTAGCTGATGAGTTGCCCCAAAGGCATTTGGTCTCATTATTTTATTGTCACTGTTTTGACTGAAAGTACAATACTCAGCTTGGTCAGTTACCTCATTTATCGAACAATGCTTAAAGGATTTTTGGTTTTTTCTAAAAAAATTAAATCCACCAAAATCAAATCCACTTGGTAAGAATGAGGACATGGTACAACTGAAGAGACATGAGGAAAGTACTAAGATTAAAATACTGTGCAGAACAGCAACAGCCCTAGAATAAATGCGTCCAGCTAAGAAAAAAGATAGATGTGGTTCATCTCCCTCCCACCCTGCCTTGTGTCCTCAGTGCCCACCTTGTATTCTCAGCATGCTCATAAGCGCTGCAATGAAACAAAATAGACTCAAACACAGAGCCCGGGCTGTTGGTTACGTGGGCAGTGTTGGCGGGGGTGAAATAGGGGAAGCGGCCAAAGAGGTACAAACATCAAATTATAAAATAAATTAGGCACAGGGATGAAAGTGCAGCATGGGGAATATAGTCAAAAACACTCTAATGTCCTTGTATGGTGACAGATGCTAATTACACTTACTGTGGTGGCCATTTTGTAATGTATATAATTGTCAAATCACCATGTTATGCCCCTGAAGCCAATATAACATTGTATATCAACTATATTTCAAAGAAAACTTTAAAAAAACCCTGTCTGTGCTTCACTTGCTTATAAGTCCCAATTTTAAATATCCAGGTATTAAGAAATGAGAAATATCTAGCGAGTAATACACAGGGGTTATTGGAATGGGCTATTACTTAGACTTCTCCCTGTTTCTCTCATGTCTTCACTTCTTTCCTCTCCTCAATTCCCAAGCCTGGGTCCCCGGCTCGATCTCTTCAGCTTATCTCCTCCTCACTCCCAGTTCTATCACGTCCTTGGCTTTGCCCCTCAGCGACCCCACCCTGGTCCCGGGAACCACCTGCTTTTTCCTCACCGCAGAGCTCTCCTGGACGGCCGCAGGCTGCTGGGCTGCTGGACTGCTCGGCTGCCTTTTTCTTCTCCTCAGCATCTCTCCAGGTCCCGGCAGCGTTCGTCCCCAGACTTCACAGTTCCCCTGAGGCCTCCCATCCTACCACTCCCCTTGCCTTGAAAGAAAAGGAGAAAGAAAGAAAGAAGCAAAACAAAACACCAGGCCAGGGGCTGATGCCATTGCACCCCCATTTTCTAATCTCTTCCCTTTCCCCTCAGAGGAAACTCTGCACCCCTATTTCTTTCCAAGGCTGTCCTCAGCCCCCCAAACTTCCCCACCCTGACTACGTACGTTATCTCAGGCTTCTGCTCTCCTTCTGGAACATTCTTTGCCAACGACCTCCTTCTCTGTCATCAATATTTCCCTTCTCCCTTTTGCCCCCAGTTTCTAATCTTACCTCTCCTCAGAAATAAGAACAACTTCCTTCTCAAGTTACTGACAGGCTCTGCCCTGCTGGCTCCACCTACAAGTCTTGAAAGAGGTAAGATCCCTTCAGGTGGCTTCTGCCTGCGTCCACCCAGTCCCTTGACCAAACCTGGGCTCAGTTCTAAGTCCAAAGAGGGAGGAGAACTGGGTGTGCAGCTGCCTTACCACTTACCAGCTGTGTGGCCTTGCTGCAGGTCACCTCAACCTGCTCTGCCTCAGCTTCCTCACCTGTAAAATGGGGACAACACGTTTTGTTCATTGAAAACCATAGTAATGCAATAATGATAATTTGAGTACAGAACCTGGTAAAGATAATACATAACGGGGACAGAGAGAGTGACCTCATAACAGAAGATGATTCATGGTGGGCCATCTCCCTAGAATGTCCTTATGTTCCATATGATACCCAGTAAGTCCCTATGTATCATTCCAGTTCTTAGTTTGTATGCTGTTTCTTCCTTAGGTCTTTTCCTGACTATCCAATCTGCCCTTGGAAATGGCCTCTCCATCCTTGGTGTCCAGGATTTGACCTTAGTGTTTCTCACCTGGTTCTGGCCTCGCCCTGACTTGCTTGGTAGTTAATTATGGACTTGCCCAGCTCTTCTACAATGCTGGAAAATCTTGTGCACCATGAGTGTATTTTACTCATTGTATTAGTTCGCTAGGGCTGCCACAGCAGAGTACCGTAGGCTGGCTGGCTTAGACAGCAGAAGCTTGATTTACTCTCTCACAGTTCTGGAGGCTGGGGCTGCCCTGGCTTGCCCGTGGCCCCCTGCTCTGTCTTCACCTGGTGTCTGTGTGTGTGTCTGTGGCCTAATCTCTTCTTTTAAGGACACCAGTCTTATTGGATTAGGGCTCACCCTAATGACCTCATTTTAATTTAATCACTTCTTTGAAGGACCTATCTCCAAACACAGTCACCTTCTGAGGTACTGGGGGATTAGGACTTCGACATCTGAATGTTCAGAGGTCCACAATTCTGGCCCTAACACTCATCTTTGATACTCCCCAGGATCTAACATGGTGCCTGTCACATTTGTGTCATTAATTAAATAACTTGGGAAGAAACCAGGGAAGGGGAAACAAGGCAGGATGCAGAGAAAAACAATCTTTAAGCCTGTTTTCTGATTTGGGAAATCATGGAAAAAGCAAAAAAGTTTAGTCATCACCTCTAATGTTTTCCTTTCAATAACATGTCCTCACACTGCAGGATTATTTCATTAGAGTTGGATTTCATTCGCCTTGCAAAATGATACGCCTGGGAAGGATGACATAATAGAAAGACAAAATGGAGCAAGACAGGCTCTGCTTTTGTTACTCACTTCTATAAAGCCATCAGGGCCTGGCATATCGTAAATGCACGTTAGCTACTGTTGGTTTATCATCACCAGCACAGCCGCCGTCGACTCTAAGCTCCATGAGGACAGCGATACTTTGTATCCTGTTCATGGCTGTGCTTGCTGACCTCAAATGGCGCTTAACAAAAAGGACAAGCGCAATATATAATATATTCATTCAATAACTGAAGATACATAATCCCTGAGGCGCTCTTTTCTCACCTCTGGAAAGAAGTAATACTTGCTAAGCACTTACTCTGTGTGAGGCCTCGTGCATGTAATTTATATGGGTTACTTCATTTTCATTCTCACACCATTTGAGGTAAGTACTGTTTTTAATCTGCATCTTTCAGATGAGGAAACCGAAGCATAGAGAGTTAAGTAACTGGTCCGGGTCACACAGCTAACAAATAGCAGAGCCCAGAATCTGTCCGACTAAAACCTGAAATAGCAACCAATGTGTCACAGTGCCTCCCTCACGTCCATAAAGTGGGTGAGAAGCTCCAACATCACAGGCTTATTGAGAGGAGTAAATGGGAATTTGTGAATTGCCTTATGTGTAGTAGACGCTCAATACAATACAAGTCCTCCACCCACTCAGCACAATTTACCTTGCTGTCCAGACAAGGGCTGTAGGATCAGCGTTCTAACTAAACGCTTCCCATGTCCTCCATTATGCAAATGCCCTGCAGCCACTGCCCCTTGGTCTGCTTCCCTTCATAGCAGAACTTCTCTGTACTCAAGAGATGTCTCTGCTTCATTTCCTCAGCCCCTATTTTGTCTTGAACCCACTCTAATCAAGCTTCTGCCTCTCCACTCTTCCATTTTGCTCTCAGCAAGATAACCAAATACATCTGATGAGCAAAATCCAACATCCTCTTCTGTCTCATTGCCTCCAGCCTCTTAGCATCATTTAACAGAGCTAATGACTCTCCTTCTTAAAACACTTTGTTCTCAAAGCTTCCTGGCTTTTGCCTCACGTCCCTGGTTGCGCTTTCTTAGTCCCCTTCAGTCCCCTTTGCTGGTTCCCTCCCCTCCATTCTACATCTAAATGTTGAAGTATCCCAGGTCAAAACTTCTTTATCTACATTCTCTGGCCAGGCAATCACATTCAGAGCCATGACTTAAATGACATCTGTATGTAGATGGTTCCAAATTTCTGTCTCCAGAAGAATTTGTAGCCAAACACTGTTATAATACAGGGATTAGACATTTCTCCAAATTTTGGCTCCAAATTCCTGTTTCAGAAGTCAGAAACCTCTGATTTTTCCTTTCAGATTCCTGTATCCAGCTTCCCATATGACACCAACACTTGTATTTCTAATGCGCACATCCAACTTAACATAAAACACAATTCTTGAATCTGCATTCCCTTCCCTCTCCCCACCCAGACCTTTCATATTCTTCCTCCCACCAGTTATGGCTCCTTCTGTTTTTCAGGATAAACATCTGAGTCATCCATGTTTCCTTATTTTCCCTTATTCAACTTGCAATCCATCAACAAGTCCTGTGCAAAGCTTTACCTCCAAAGTATATCTCAAATCCATCTATCTCAAATTTCCTCATGGAATTAAACTGAAATTCAGAGTTTTTGACATGGCTTATAGACTCTCCATGGTCTAGTCTCTGCCTCCTCTAGGACCCCCAGTATGGCCATAATCCCCCCTTGTTCATGATGCCTCAGGCAACCTGGAATTATTACTTGAACACTTATTTCTATCTCAGGGCCTTTGCATTTATTTAGGGTATTCTGCCTGGAAGTCATTCTCCCAGATCTTCGCATGGCTCCTTATCATTCTGGTCTCAACTAAAATGTCATCTTAGAGAAGACTTCCATAGGCACCTTAGTTAAAGCAGCTTCCCACCTACAACACCATGTCCCTCTATTAGAACAGTGTTTGGCTACAAATAAGAATAAACCTAACATAGGCCTAAACCAATAGATGCTTGTCTCACACATTAAGACAGGGTATTAGGTCAGGGCTGCACAAGGTTCAGTGGCACTGTCAGGGATCCAGGCTCTTTCTCACTTTCTACTCTGCTATCCTTAACGCCTTGATTTTCTTCCTTGTGATAATCACTTCAAGGTCACAAGACAGCTGCTACAACTCTGGGCATTAGGTCTGTGTCCCAAACAAGGAGAAGGGAAAGTTCAAAGGGCCAAAGTATTTTCTATGTGACTCTGCATTTTTTGGGGCAGGGTTTTCATCCTGGAGTCATGGGTCTAGGCCATACTACTACCCCATGGCAGCAAAGGAAGTTGGGAACACACGTGCTTGGCTTTCCAGCATGTCTGCTAGGAAATGCAAGGGAGAAGGGGGATATGAATGATCTGGAGCAGCTAATCCCAGTCACCTTTAATGCCATAGTGCTCTGTTTACCTTTTTCAGAGAATTTAAGATTATCTAAAATTGCCTTGTTATTTATCTGTTTTCTCACTTATGGTAAGCTCTTATTTATAGTAAGGTATGCCTTATCATTCTGGTTTCAACTAATCATCACCCTATCTCTTTTGCTTATGACTGTGACTAGAAGAATCCTTAGCACATAGTAGGCATTCAATAACTATTTTTTGATTGTTGAAATAATAAAAACTAAAATTTGCCTCCATATTACAAATGGATTTATACACGAGACACTCACAAAGCACTAGATGATCAAAGTTGTGAGTGTCCTATGCAAATTGGCATGCCATCAGGACACTGTTGAGTGAGTGTCCTTCTGATCTGTGGAATAATAGTGGGTGTGTTGGCTGCAGTTGTATTGATAGGAGTGATGGTATCTTCTGTTAGGGTCACATTCTCTCTCAAAGTTGCCTTTGTGATAGTTTGAAAGGCAGAATGTCCACGAGTTAGAGAGTAGCTAAGTGTCCTCCCACAGGATTCAGCCACTGACAATATTGTCCAGGTTCATGAGCCAATTCACTGATCTTCTCAGCCTCACAAGCTTTAGAATATTATATAAAATATGAATGGCATCTACACAGGCTCGGTCAGCCTCATGATAACCTTCTATGTATCTATTTGAAAGAAGGGATTTAGAGGTGGCTCTCAAGCTCAAGGTTGAACGTTGTCACTGCTAGAATCTAGATGTTCGTGGTAATGGCTGGTGTGCTAACAGTGGCCCCCTTTTTTGGAGTACTGAATAGCCTCATGGGAACCCTTCACTCCAAAGATTTAAGCTAACATGTTCAGCCCAATACCAAGGTCTCCA
This sequence comes from Smutsia gigantea, assembly GCA_032199065.1. Classification (NCBI taxonomy): domain Eukaryota; kingdom Metazoa; phylum Chordata; class Mammalia; order Pholidota; family Manidae; genus Smutsia; species Smutsia gigantea. The sequence goes on along the minus strand of JAVSCE010001481.1, from coordinate 14,838 downwards.
TGATCTGTAGAGATAAAGATTCTGAATATTGCCCCTTGTCTTCAGATGAGTTCTTGATGGACTCATGTCTGGATCCAGGGGAAATAAGGAGCTGGAAATAAATATGGGAACAAGTATTTTCATTACAGACCCTCCAAATACAGAGCACGACCCCCAGTGATTTGGTGCCTGTGTTTTAGGGTTTATACAAGGGGAGGAAGAGGTGCTCTCTCCTCTTCATGGCTCACAGCCATGGCACTGATGCACGGAGGATGTCAGAGAACACAGGGCCTCTTCAGCTTTTGAGGTCTCCAGTGTGGGAGCTACATCTCCAGCAATTCAGTCCTGCTCACACTGAAGACAGCTCCAGGAATTCTCAGGGATAAGCAGGAGAGACCTGGAGGGATGGAGATACTATGGCCATGGGTGGGGCAGAGAGAGGACTGTTGCATTATTTGTAATAGGAACTCATTTTAAACATTAGCTCCAGCCCCCAACTTTAGCCTAATGAAGCTCAGAGAAAATGGTCTATTTACATTTATTGAACAAATATTTACCACCAGGCCCTGTACTAGATGTTGAAGATCAGGGAACGAAACAGATAAAGTCCCTACTTCCATAAAACGTATTACATTACAGAGAGAGAGAGAAAAAATAAACAGGTTTTGACAATGGGCTAAAAGTTGGAAATAAAGGAAAAGTTAACTTAGAATATTGAACTGAGACTCAAAAGAGAAGCTTAGGGAAAATTACTCTTGGAAGAAATATACCAACTATTCTCCGTCTCTATTTCCACAGCTTTGAGTCCTAACCAGCACCACCGTGAGCCAAACCAGACCTCCCAAGGACAGTACTTTTTGTCCCCTCCCCCGCCCCTGGAGCCCATGGCCTTCATCACACAAGTGACAGCCTAGCATTGTGATTTATGAGTGTGTTGTCTCTGTGGCTGGGCTGTGAGCGCCTGGGCCCTAGGTTCTGTAGAGCTTCGTGCAATGGTGAATCCATCGCAGGGGCTCAAAAAGTATCCGTTGACCATCTGACAGAGTGAATGAATGAAGTGGAGTCACGTTGCAACAGGTGAGGTTTGGTCAGACACAAACACTTCTTGTCAGGCTCATGAAATGCTAAAACAGCTGTGTGGGGGAGGTTGTGGTTCACACCATGTCAAGCTTCAGCTCTGGAAGGATTAACCCATTGACTGCAGCAAAGTCACCCGGAGTAAGTCTGTTTCAGCACTGCACATGCTGGAGGACTGTGAGGTCAGTCAGCTTACAGCCACAGAGGGCCTTTGCAAATACGCAGTTTTAGAAGCATAAAAATAGAGGCACCACAATGGATGGATCTCTGATGACTCTCAGGCCAAATCCTAAAAACAGTCTGCCATTTTTTATTTTGACCAAAAAAAAAATGTGTGTGTGTATATGAGTATGTGTATGTAATCAGTTTAAGATCTGCAAAATGGTTAGAGGTTTTGTGAATGACACGTATTTACCTAGGTTGTTCCCATTTTAACAAGCCATGTATGTCTTGAAATCACTTCTTTAAGGCAGGTCAGTTCCTGACTGGATATGCAGAGACTTGTAGCTTTGAGGAATACACACAAAAATGAATGAGAAGTGAAGCACACTGTTTATTCAGGAAAGCTGGCAAAAGCAGAGGTGAGAAATAGCAAAGTGGAAAGAGGGAGGACCAAAGAGCAATGAGACATAGATGCTGGGGGCGGGTGTAGGAAGGAAGCAAATGGGTTACAAAGTACAAACTTCCAGTTACAAAATAAACAAGTCCTGAGGATGTAGTATACAGTGTGGTAACTACAGTTAATGCTGTATTTTATATTGCAAAGTCGCCAAGAGAGTAGACCTGGAAAGTTCTTACAAGGAAAGGAAATCGCGATTTTGTACGGTGACGGATGTTAACCAGACTTTTTACTGTGGCGATCATTTCCCAATGTATGGCCATATCGAGAAATTATGTCATACACTTGAGACAAACACAATGCTCTACATCAATTATGACTTAATTATATAAAAACACCAACGAGAGCACACCTTGGCCATTGCTCGTCTACTCTGCCCAGGATCCTCAGCAGAAATGCATTTTACATTATGACCCAGCCTACGTCACTTACCTACCTACCCGCCTACCTGAAACAGAAGTTTCACAAAACAATCCTTAATTTTACTATATCATGCAAGGCACTCTAATATTTTCTATTCTTTTCTTTTCTTCTTTTTCAAAAATTCTGGTCATGAGTTATGAAATTGGGTGGGCTATGGCCAGCAGTTTTGAAACCACTGCCCCAGGTGGCTTTAGACTATGTCACACACAGTAAGTAGTCACCTGGGGTCGAAACTGCATCTGTAATGCAGGCTGCTGGAACACCTTGGGGCCCACAGTCTGCCAGGAATGTTGTTGCTCTCTTTGTGCTGCTTGGGGCTGGTTGAGCCTGTTAACCCTGTGCCCCCAAAACCACATGGGTGAAGGGTCAGGTGACTGACTGAGCAGTTACCTCCTGTAAATCTCTCAGCCTCAGTGAACCTCTGGCATCTTCACCGACAAAACAGGAATTCAGCAAAAGCTTGCTGATGCAGACTTTGTGACAGAAAATGTCAGTATCTTTCCATTATACTCTAAAATGCTCTGGATACTGTGAAAATGAAGTCCCCTCTCTATTTTTAGCCTGTTTTTGTCAGACAGACAACCTGAATCAAAAGAAATTAGTTGGGGTGCCATTTCCTTGGTTATTTAGAGAGGCAATGCTTGGCCCCAGGCTGGCAGGAGGCTGGCCCGTTGCACCTCCATGAGAGGATGGGTGGGCCTGGAGTCCTGCTAACTAGAAAAACCTCCTATTGTCTATATTATTAGACAGTGTTGTGCTGAGAAAATGGAACACTGTTAGGGTTAGATGTTAGAGTCATTAAGTAAGAGGTGCCTTTAAGGGCCGTAGCTGCGGGGACAGAGGTCGGAGCCCTCACCGGCGAGGAGGCTAAAGCTTTTGTGGGAGGCCCCCTCTCACCGTGGCTCTGGGACCAAGGCAGGCATGGGTCTTTTCACTCACTGATGTGTGTCTAGTGCCTACAAGGGCTTGGCGTATCGTGGGAACTTAAAGAGCTTTTGTGGGACATGTTGGAGAGGACCCCTTCCTGGAAAGCCTGTGCTCTGAAGTTTTTCCTTTATATGGTTCACGAGCAAGTGAAAGAGCCAGAAAGTCCACTCTGTCCTTCACTGCACTTCTCAGAGATGGCCCCAGCTTTTGCATGCACTGCTGCGGTGTGAGGTCGGGGGGCTTGATGGGACTGGGGGCAAGGGAAGGGAGTGTATGTGTGATCTTCCCTTTCCTTCAGGCTCTGGTGTGGGGTCCCCTGGACACCTCTAACCAGAGGCACGGAGACATTGTGGAGACTCAGTCCCTTATAGCACAGGTCTCAGCAAAGGCACCCCTTGGAGAAGGAAAGAGGGGTGCAGTAATACATGGGCTCTCAGAATGATGAGGCCTTGGAGAAATCCCAAAGAGATCTGCTCTTAATTGTATGGTTATGTGCCTGATTACTGCCTTAAAGATGTAACCATGATTGGAATTTCTTTTATAGCATTTCTAGTCCTGAAGTTTTAAAATAATTTTCCCTAAATGATGTCTATGCTTTCAGAAAATTCAACTTTATTTAAAATCTTCCTATATTTAGCTTTTTATGATGGTGAAGACATGATGTTTGCAACAAATGTAGGGGATTGGCTGAGATTTATGTATAGGGGCATCTGTAAGATCGATGACAGCTGCCTGAAGACACAGCTCCTAGGGGGTTAGGGCCATGCGTTCTACAGGTGAGCTCCACAAAGGTTAGTGGCCGTATTCAGCAAAACAGAGGTGAGTAGAATAAACTGGGAGATCTTGCTAATAGGGTAGATTCACAGTGAATCAGAAGAGGCTCATTTACTGCTAGAAATTGTCGCTATAAGGCATCGAAAATGAAACCATTGTGTGACATTAGGGTAAAATCAACTATGTCATCTCCTTGGGAAAATAGAGCAAATGAGTTTTCTTGTTTTCTGATTTAGGGAATTGGTAAATAAGCATTAAGGCCTGTAAGATTTAACAGTGTATTAACTTTGCAGAGATTTCAATGTCAAACTGTGTAATAAAGGTAAGATGAAGTTTACATGACTGTGGGTTTTGCCGTTGTTTCACCCAACAATTTCCTCTGGCCACCCCTCCGAGAACGATGGTAGGGTCAGCATTTTTACTACATTGAACAAATGATGAAAGTAAAATAGGATGAGTTTAGAATTTGAAATTACTACTTCACATCCTTGGATAGTTCAAAACATTTTCTCTTGCACGATCTCACTTGATCATAGTAACAGTCTTATAAGATGGTGCTCTTACTATCAGTTCAGTTGAGGTAGAAAAAGTTCGCAAGAAGCTAGAAGCTCAATATTGTCCTGCTTCTGTCCCCAAGTACATGGGCCGAGGCCAAGGCAAAGTGAATTTAAAGCCTTTGTCAACACAAGGCTTTTGTCCCCAAACACCTTGTGACCCCCTGGGAGCCAGGCTGGACCGCCTGGAGGGAACCTTGTGACCCCACAGAGGCAGTGATGTGACATGAAGGCCAAGGCCTTTTCTTGCTGCTTGCCCCCCAAGCCACACCTAATTCTCAGCCCTCTGTTTTCTTGCTCTCGAGTCCAAGGAGAGGCTGGTCTAAGAAAATGTGAGATAAGCAAAGGAGAGGAAGAGGCGATTCATTCCTTTTAAGCCTACAGAAGGCCTGGCTTATTTCACCTCATCAGAGCAGAACAGCTCCCAGGTTGGAGTAGCCAGGGACCTTCTTGAGCCTCTGGCCCTGAGGGATTTACAAGTCAAAGAGACCACAGCTTTTTAGACAATGAGAGCTTGCTACTCACCCCTTGGCCCAGAAACAAGTCCTTGATTCACCCACCTCTGCCCTCATCTTTCTTCGGAATAAACCAAGGGGATAAAAGAAGATAAGGTAGACTAGAGCCCCCTTAGAGGATGATGATTCCTATATTACAGTTGACAATAATAAGGCTCAGAAAGGTAAGCAGCTTATCCTCCATCACACAGCTGGTAGAGCCAGACAATACAACAATTTTTGCATCCATTGGAACTGTCTGTTTGCAGACTTTCTGCGCATGTTCTCCCACTCCTACTTCCTGCCGAGCCTGCACACATAAAGCAGGCTGTGTGCATGGGCATTCTTCACTGAAGAACCGTGCAAAGCGATGGAGGGAATTGTGAGGATAGCTCTTTATATGCAGAGGAGTGAAAGGAATTGAAATATAAAGAAAGAGTTAAAGGAGCTAAATAGATGAAACTGGGCTACTTGATAATGAGGAATACATTATCAGGCTGCAAATATTTGAGGGATAGAAACATCTGCAATGATGAACTCTTTGGCATAGGATATGGTGAATGAATGAATATGAAACCAAAACATAAATTTGATAATGAGGAAAATAACTAATGAAAAACTTCTCTTTTCCTTTCTCTTGTTTCTGTAGGGGAAAGGAATAAATAGACTTTGGGGACCTGACAATCTTTTTTTTTTTTACTTAAGAACTCATAGCTACCTTTATTACTATTACATGTTCATTTAACAACTATTTACTGAGTGCCTGCTATGTGCCAAGCACTGTTCTACATCCTGGGAGACACATATCTGTGAACAACACAGACAAAAATCAGCATAAGTAGAGTCAATAAGAAAAAAATTAAAATGTTTTTTTTAACCAGACAAAACCCATTTTCTTGTGATTACATTTTAGTGCTCAGTCCTTTCATATTCACTACCCTGTGAGGAGGGTCTTATTATCCCTATTTTATAGATGAGGACTTGGCATGAGAGGGTAAACAACTTGTCCAAGGTCATGAAGTGAGTAGCAGAGGCAGAATTTGAACCCAAGTCTGTGTGATGGCAAACCCAAGGCTCCTTCCACTGCCCCACTCTACCTCTGTGTAAAAAGCAACACGGAATTAACTATTGCTTGTACATCATCAATTGTATTTCCAACATAGATTTTCTGTGATGGTCCAGATTTTAAATGTTCTGTCTCGTCATTCTTGTAAATCATACATACTCTTCAGACCATGTCTGGGTTTGCAGTGGGGAAGAAGTGATTGCTTTACTCATTGGTCCTACAAGAACTTCAGGGAAAGGAGTGGCCATTGTAGTTGAAGCAGTGAGGAAGGTTTCCTGGAGGAGGCGGGACCTGCAGCCACAAGGAAAGAAAAGGACAGAGGAGGGTGTAGAAACAGTAAACAGTAATGCAGATGGCAGAAAAGCCCGGTGTGCATTTGTGTGCAGGAATGATATATGTGTGCATATGCTGATTGCTTCAATAGTGTTTATTGAGCACCTACTATGAGAGGTACAGCACTAGGCATGGGAATCACAGCAGAGATTCCTGCCCTCATGGGGCTTACAGTGCCTGTGTGTGGGCATCTGGAAGGGTAAGGTGAAGGACGGGGATGGGAGGTGTGGGGAGAAGGCACAGGTAGGTAATACCATTCATCCCTACAGAGCTCCTTGGGAACCTGACAATCTTAAAAACTATTTTATCAAAACAATCTTTCCATTGCAGTGGGATGAAAGAAAAGGACAAATGAAGATTGCAATCCCAGATTAATTTACCAGCCCATTTTAGATAAACTTTGCATAACTCCCTCTTTTTTCAGATCTTCCCCTATGTCCGTTATCAGTGCTTTACTTCTTGCCCCATTAAAGTCTCACTGGGCATGTTCAGGTGGCCTCTAGCCCTCTCCCTGCCTTGAGATTCTCTGACCAAATTACCGTCCACTGGCCGTGAAGTGATTTTGCTAAATCACTTCCTAGAATAACACTTTAAAAATCACATGACCTAATACTGAAACCTTCATCAGTTAGCCCTCTTCAGACTGAAAGAAACAAAAAACTTGACTCAAGCTGCATAAATAAAAAGTTACTTTCATGTAATGGGAGGGTCCAGAGATGGGAGAACTGGCTTCAGGAGGGTTTGATCGTGTGACTCAATGATATGACAAAGGCGCAAGTTTCTCTGTATCTCCTCTGTGCCTCCTGCGGGGCCAGCTTCCTTTTGTGTTGAGGCTGGCTGTTCCTGGGCTGGCAGGAAGCCAATAGCTTGCAGGATTGCATGCTGCTCTGACTACTTTTAAATGGAGTGAGTGCTGTCCCAGGGTGCTGGGCAAGAGCCCTGACTCACTTGATTGCACAGGCTTAGGTCCCAGGCCCAACCTTGAACTCATCTTTGTAGCTAGGAGAGTGAAAAGTGTTGATTGTCTTAAGTAAACCAGGAACGCTCCTTCACCGCCGCCAGCATGTTGATACCTACTCATACCTGAGGATCTAGCTCAAAACCCGTTGTTCCATGGTTTTTTTTTCAGATCTCTGGCTAAATAAATATTTCCCTTCTCCGTTCTTCAATTCATCTTCTGTACATTACCAGCTGTGTGATTCTGGGTAACTTATGTGACTTCTCTGGGCTTCTATGTCCTCTATAAAATGTGGATAATACTAGTGTATTGGTCAACAGTCTTTGTGAAGATTAAATAAGTGAATACATGCAAAGCTCTTAGAACTCTGCCTCAAGTCCAGTAAGCATCAGTCTATGCCATTTTTATTTTTGCATTTTAAATACCAGTGAGCCTTGTGGTGGACTGACTTTGCGTTTAGCTCTTCAATAGATTGTGAACTGCTAGAGTGCAGACTTAACATACATGCCATTGTATCTTTCTTTGATTCATTTAATGATTTTTAAGCACCATTAGGTGTCAGACATTGGGGTACAGAGAGCAGGACATACTCACGGGCTTCCCTTTTAAAGTCTAGCATGTTCTTAAGCCCAGAGAAGATGCTAAACAAGTATTTTTAGAGTTGAACTGAAATTGGGGCTGATGAAAATAACCACATTTTCTGGCTAGGTGGTCCTGGTGTATCCAAGTGAAGCCTGACCATGAAGATTGGTCCAAGTCCAAGGGCTGGCACGAACCATAGCTTGGACCAGCTGAAGTTGTGTCAGTTGTGGTTACTGCGAAGGCAGCAAACAAACCGAGGAAAGGATCAGCCACAGGTAAGGATGTGAGCAAAGGGACAGACCCACCATTAGGTGATCCCAAAGGCCCACTTGATGGAAGACCCACAAAGTCAGAGGAGCTCAAATGGAGGGCTGCTTCCTTTCATGCCTTTTGGGTTCTGCTGAGGCATGTCAGCACTCAGGTTGCCCTGTGACCAGAAAGGGAAATCCTTCCTGTGCCTGCCATAGCCTCATCCTTCTGTATTTTTTCCTTCACCGTGTCTTCAGGCTTATTCAAATGTAGCAAGGGATTTTGGAGACGGGAAGCTTTTCAGTAACTCAGTTGAGATCACAGTGGTGGCCTGAATGGGATCATTATAATGGCTATCGAGAGAGGTGTATGGGTTTTGAAATACTTAGGAAAGAGAACAGACTGGACATGATTGTTTGTATGTGCAAAATAAATCAGTGAGGATTATTTCTGTTGCAAATAATAGACACCCTTCTTCATGCTGGCAAAAAAGAAAAAAAGACAGCTTAAGGTTTGGACCTGCTTTAGGGTTTGTGAGCTTAGCAGCCCAACATTTCTTGTCTCTCCATTCTGCCAAGCACAGCAACGGCCTCACCCTGAGGCTGGTTTCCTTTCACATCAATAGGTGGCCGCCCCTAGTGACAGTGTTTCTGTTCACGTGGGATGGGAGGGAGAAACTGGCTTTTCTTTCCGAGACATCAGAAACAAACCTCCTCTCGTGTTTCTTTGGCCTAGACTGACTTAGACCTGCCCACCCTGAACCAGCCAACCACTGGCGAGGGGGATGAGATCACCACGGAGGACTTCCAATCATGAAAGGCGGGTGGATGTTGGTCCACTGGCTTAGGCAACTAGGTGATGGTCGTGCCATTTACTGATTAAGGAATCTGGGTGGTAGAAGTGGTTTGGGGAGAAGATGATGAGCTTATTTTCAGTCTTGCATCCTCATGTTTGTTTTCATTTTGTAGAGGAGTCCAAGGATCCTTAGATCGCTGGAGAATTTCTGAGGACACAGCCCTAACTAAGAAGAAGCTATGTACTCTTTTAGGATTCTTCGTCTGTTGCCAGCCGGGATTCTATCCAAGCTGTGGTAAAGATGTGGCCAAGCCGTGTCGGAACACTCTTCTGCCTGCACGGAACCTCAATTACCTGCTCTTTACTAAACCAAGTCAGCATCATGCTCACAGCTCAGATGAGATGGCGTGGGAGGCCAGTGTGACAGTTGTTGCCACTTAGTGATTTCAGTTTTGCTGAGTCAGTCTTATGAGCTTTTTCATCTCCCAAATGCTGCTTCTGTAATTATGCTATCAGCAGGAGGTAGAAGTGTACTGCAGACAGTTGCTCTGAATGCAAGGTCTAGCCTATGAAGCGTTTGGAATGCACAATTAACTAGTGTAGGATAACTTGGGCAAGCTCTTCAGAAGCAGCAGAGCATAGCGGTTAGGAACATTGATGATGAGGCAAACTGCTCAAGTCTGAGGTTTCCACTAGCAGCTGTGCGGCTTTGAGTCCATCTTTCTCTGTGCCTCAGGTTCCTTATCTGCAAAGTGGGGATCAGTATTACGACACTAAGAGAATTTACCTCACAGACTCTCTAGCGATTATACAAAAGTGTTTAGAAAGTACCTGGTGCATTGCAAGTGCTCTTTACTTGCTTGGTTGTTGATTATTTTTAAACAAATTAATTCTTTTAAAAATTCTGTACCTTTCTTTCTTTTATCAACACGTTCTAAACCAAATCCGAGACTCGGGTTTTGATTGTTTCTTTGTGACACAGCCTGTGTAACTTGATACGGAATCAAAAGCCCTTCCCAGCTGACCTCAGGGCACCTCAACACCAAAACTGTGGTCTCTGGGGCTCCTGGAAGACTTGGCCCATCTCAGCCGCAGGTGGTCTATTACCTTGTTTAACCGATTACAGCCAATTAAAGGAAAGGCCTTAATTTGTCTCCCTAGTACTTATAATCAGCTAAAATGTTCGACATCACTTCCTGATGCTAAGATTTCCTGCTTCCTCTTTCCCACACCAAAGCAGCAAAAAGAAATGGATATTTGAATAGAGGAATTTTTACTGGAAGATGGCTTCCCCTTCCCTTTGGCTTTTGACACATTTGTAAATCACTTAGGTAATAATTTGTTGCAGCTTTGAACTAAATGCAAATCACCTCTTTTAAAGTCAAAGGAATCAGAAAATTTTGTAGAAAAATCAAGAATTTATATAGGTTATCATTATAAAATAATATATGCTTAATATGGAAGTTTGGAAAATATAGAAAAGTAAATGGGAAAAAAACCCCACTTATGGCCCCAACCAGAAATATCTACTATAAGCATGTTTGGGTATTTTCTTCTAGGCTTTTATTCTGTGTTTGACATAGTTGTGATCAAAGTGTAAGTACAATTTTGTGTCCTGAATTACACTTTACTTACCTTAATATAAATATTTCCTATGTTGCTATAAATTCTTTGTAAAAATTCATAAGTTGTATTTTACTATTTGTTTTTCTGTTATTGAACACTTAGTTAAAAATACCTAATATTTTCAATCACTTCCCCCAGTACTTTTGGTTTCTTATTTAGGATTTCATGAGGGTCCTAGGGTATAAACACTTTTAAGACCCTTGATTTATACTGTCATTTCTGAACTGTCTGTTCCAACTTAAGTTTCCCAACCAAGAATGGGCGAGAGTCTTGGCAGAAGGTAAAAGGATTTCATCCTAATGCTGTCCAGAGAGGAAGCTGGTCAGGTTGCAATCTCTTTCCCTCCTGAGTCCTTTTTTGAAAAATTACTGTGATAAAAAAAAATGCAGTTTACCATCTTAACCACTTTTAAGTGCATAATTCAGTAGCAGTAAGTATATATTCACATTGTGAAACCAGTCTCTGGAACTTTTTCATCTTGTAAATCTGAATCTCCATACCCATTTAATAACAATTCACCTTTTCTTCCAACCTCTGGCAACCACAATCTACTTTGTTTCTGTGGATTTGATACTTTAGACGCCTCAAATAAATGGGATCATACAGTCCTCCTGGGTCCGTTTTGGAGCAGCAGATCTAGAAACTGCTTGCAGAGAGGCTGTCACACAGAGCGTGACCTCTGTGACTGAGGGGTAAACCACACTGCCTTTCTGTCCCTTACAGCTATGTCTTCCATCCCAGCCCCATGCTGTCCCTGTTTAGCTCCATGCTCATATATCCATCTGCCTCCTGGATATCATTACTTGGATAACACACAGTCAATTCTAATACAACATGACCAAAGCTAAGCTCATCATCTCCATTTCAAGCCTGCTCTTTGTCCTCCAAGTTGTCTACCCCAGTGAATCCCACCACCATTCATCCTGGTGGCCAAACAGAAACCTGGAGTTGTCCTGACTCCTCTCACTTGCTTATTGCTAAAGTAATGTTGGTCTCCAGTTCTGTCAGTTTCACCTTCCACATACCTCTTGAACCTGGCCCATCTTTTCCATCCCTCTCCTCATTTCAGTCTCTTACTGGGTTAGTTGCCAGCTTCTAGCCTGAGTACCTTCAATCCATCCTCTGAACTACTGCCCGAGTTACCTTTCTAAATGACAAACTGATGATCGTGCTTCTTTGCTTAAGCTCTTTCATGGTGTTTTGGATAAAGTCCAAAGTCCTCAACGAGTTTTCATGATCCCCACCCCTCAGCTTAACCATGCTCACCCCTCCAGCCCTGTGCACACCTGTTTGCCCACCATGTCCTACTTTGGGACCTGCAGGCCTTTTGCACATCCTGCTACTGCCTTTTTCTCCCTTATTCTCTTGGCTATTTGTTATTGTCATTTAAGTGCCAGATGAATCATCCCTTCTCCAGGAAGCCTTCTCAAATTCCCTAGCCTGGGTCTGGTGGCCCTCATCTGGCCCTCAGTCCCCAGTACAGATCTCACGTCTGAGTCACCCTTAACTATTGGTTTACATGCCAATCTGTCTCCACAACTAGATTTGCAAGCTACTTAAATACAAGTTCTGGGTGTTTCATCTCTCTATCTCCATCCCTAGCCCACTGCCTGGAGTATAGGAGATGCTCAAAATATCTTTGCTGAAAGCATGTTGAATGAAGTTACCCTTGATCTCATTCCTCCACCACTCTGCCACTTCCCAAGGAAAAAGGCAGAAGCTCCTCCTGTTGTTATCACCTGTAAGGATATGCAGTGAGTCCTTATAAAAGTCAGCTGTGGATAACATTGTTTCTTTAAAGTGGGGACTTCCACTGAGAGATTCAAAGCGTTTCTAAACCTTGCAATCCAATGAAAAACCAAGAAACATAGTAGCACATTTTAATTGGTTCCACGCATTTTGCCAAGCTTACTATAGTACTCAGTCAATGGTTTCTAACACCTCTCTTGCACCCCTTCTAAAAGCTTAGCACCAAAGTGCCTAAAATTCAGAGGCTTGAGCCCAAGGGCAATTCAGAACTCAGCATATTCCACTCTTCTCCTTTCCCGTTGTACACTGATGCATGTGATGGTTTCAGAGTGTGAAAATATTTGATACCATTCTGGAAAAGACTCACTAAACAAAATTGTGAAAGGGATTTTGTAAACCATTTCTTAATCAGGTTAGAAGTCTACGGAGAATTTCTCCTCACACCTGCTCCCTCCACCTCCACCCCCCGCCGTTTTTCGGTTGCCCGTTGCTACTGTAGTTCAGCGGCATTTGCCCGCAGTCAGCATTTCTTCTCCTTGCGTTCGCACTCTCGCCCTCTTGGGAGGCAGAGAGAGGGGCGCACAGGAGGAGAAAGAGGCTTCGAGCGGTATCCAGCCTGCCTGGCTCCCTACAGGAAGTGATCTCTCTGCTTTTAAGCCAGCCACACGCCTCCCAGCCAGCCAGCAGTGCTAACTAATTAGCACACGTGATGGGAATTGGAAACAAAGTAGCCAACAATAGGAGCGTGGGAACCAGCGCTGCGCCGCAATTACAGCTTCCCCCTCCCGCCCTGACCGGCGGCGGGCGGCGGGCGCCGGGCCACCCGCCCGGGAGGGGGCCAGCCGGGGCGCCCGGGGCCTGCGCGACGCGTCCGCCTGTGGGTCCGGGCTCCTGCGCCTTCCGCGAGCGTCCGCACACAATAGGCGAAAGCGCGGTTATGGAACCCCAGCTCTCGCCAGGTCACGCGGGAGGTCAGTTGCCCTCTGTTGGGGGAGAGAGGGAACAATGCTGGTCATTAGAGACCTCCTTGAGACAGCTTAGGGCCCCTCCAGGTTAGGAGCGCAGGGCCCCGCCAGGACGGGGCACCGCAGCGAGCTGCCTGCCGGGCGCCGCGGGGACGCGCTCGGATTGCGGTCTCCGTGGAACACGTGGTCCCCACCCTTTCCGGGGGCGGCTGCCTGGGGCTGTCGCGGGGGCCCATGTGCAGCCACAGCGGGCGTGACAGCGAGGACCGAGAGCCGCCGCCCCGAAACCCGCTTACCTTAAGTGTTGTAAGCGACTCCAGGCGATGTGTCGAGAGAGGTCTTGTCTAGTGTGTTTACAGATAGGCTGCTGGAAATTTGCTTCTAACGTGAACCACCAGTACACTACATTTTCCACATGTGGTAGTTTTACTGAGAGTCACATACCATACAATTTACCCACTTAGAGTGGACGATTCAGTGGTTTTTAATTTATTCACAGATATATGCTACCATCATCAGTCAATTGTAGAACATTTCATCCTCTCAAAAACAACAAAATACCCCTGTACCCATTAGCTTTTACTTTCCCTATATCTCTGCCTTCCTCCCCAGTTCTAAGCAACCACTGATGATGTACTTTCTGTCTCTTACAGATTTGCCTATTCCAGATATTTCATCTAAATGGAATCATATACTATGTCACCTTTTGTGACTGGTCTTTTTTAGTTTCAAGTTTCATCCACGTAGCATATATCAGTACTTCCTTTTTATTACCGAATAATATTCCAGTATGTGGCCTATAAACAAAGTTTGTCCATCAGTTAAGGGACATTTGGATTGTTTCCACTATTATGAATAATGCTGTAATAAACATTCACATGGAAGTTTTTGTGTGAACATGTTTTCATTTCCCTTGGATAAATACCTAGGAGCAGGATTCCTCCACTATATGGTCAATCTATGTTTAACTTTTAAGGAAACTCACGAAGTGCTTCCAAATTGGTGGTAAATTCCCAACCAGCAATTCATGAGGATTTCAGTTTCTGCAGATTCTCACTGTGGGGAAGTTGAGGTTCCTACGGCCAGGATGCTCACTGAACTTAAACCACCTGATGATGTAAATGGCCTGTTGCTAGGCCACCGCTTCCACACCTTTAGGCAATAGGCCATTATTGCACGATAGAGAGAGCTCAGCCCAGTGTTCTGGGCGGAGGCACAGATGTTAGTGCTTGACCTACCACCGCCAGGAGAACATGCCGGGTAATAAACCCTTTCACCCCAAAGAACGTTTTGCTGTCAATTTCTTTGGTCACATTGAATCCGTAGCGAACTTGCTTGGAGTTGAAACCCATTGGCAAGACGCTCACCAATACTTGCTATTGTTCGTCTTTTTTGTTTCAGCCTCTCTAGTGGGTGTCAAGTAGTTCCTCAGCTTTTCCAGTGCTGAATTTCTAAAGCCTTTCTGGATGTGCAAACTGGACCTTGTATAATATATTCTAGAAGGGTCATGAATGATAACTTAGTAAATTGGCTGCTAAAACACAATAGTATCACAGTTTCTAGTGAAAATTGAAGTGGAAAGTTATTATTTACAAACATGTGTCTAATATCATACAGCTGGCTAAGAGAGCTCCAGTTAAATGTTGACTCCATCTACTACTTCCCTCA